>JAFBJT010104849.1:25111-119035 GCA_016785325.1 Chascanopsetta lugubris
TGAAAAGTAGTATAATATTCTACACATTGTACTTGGAGCTATTTGTTATTTTGGTTAGTTCATGAAACAGTAATAGCAAAGACAATAGGGAGGAGTGCTTGTTGAAATTATTGCTAATTAGTCTGTGTATGTATATATATATATATAAAGGATTTGTTTGCTGCATTTTTTATATGGTTCATAAAGGCCACATTAAATGTAAATAATGGATGGATGGATGGATGGATGGATGGATGGATGGATGGATGGATGGATGGATGGATGACCATAAGAGCTACAAACTATGACAGACAATGACTGACGACGACTTGCCCCAAAGGCTTTGTCTCCTAAAAAACAAATGTGTCATCGCTATGACAATAACACAACATGGTACACGTGTCAGTGTATTTACCCTCACATGCAGAATCTGTTGTTTTGAACACACAGGTGTTGAAGCCTAATGTGTATTTCATCGCGTGCTCAGCGCACCTGTTGTCTTTCTGGGAGGCATCCGAGGGGTATCAGTGCAGTTTGGCGGTATGGGGTGAATCCTCTGCGGGACTCCTCCGCCAAAGTGTGGAAAACTAATGGATGCCATTTGAGTCCACTTCCTGAGGCGGAACGGGAAAAAAAAAAAAAACTCTTCCCCCATCACCATCTGTGGAAATACACAGGGATGTAACTTTTTATCTTTCTTTTCCACAGTTTCTCCGTTGTCATCCGGAATGAGTCAAGTATTATTTCTGCTCTGGCGACAGCAGCGCATCGCGCCCTCCCCACCCCTCCCGTCCATCTTCACCATATTTATGCAAATAGCCAGAGCGGGAACTTCCCGATATATTCCAGTGTACATTGAATAATTCAATTAGAAGTGATACGGCTGCACGCCGCGGTGCTGAATATCAATTTCGATTGTTGGGGAATATTTCATTTCTCAGCCAGACTTGTGTGAATGCCTTCTGGCTGTTCTGATCTAATGAGGTGATGCATCACAGACCAGGCAGATAATCACTGGCACAAATTAACCAAGTTATCTGAATAAATCAGGTGATCCCCTTTGTGTGAGAACTTAAAGAGCACTATAGGGTTCTGTTTCATTCACATGCACATGTCGGGAAACTGATTACCGTTAATGAACTCATCAACCAAATAAGCTTGAACTATTTCAACAGTGTTGGCAGAAACCCATCAATAACACCCCCCCCCCTTCCTAACGCAGATCTTGTATTAACTGTTAGATTTCCATAATTGGCAGAGTCTGGCTCTCGGCTGCAGCGACCAACATGCGCGAACATGTAGAGATTGAAAGTTTCGAGCGTGAAGGTCACCGCTAATGAGTAATCATCACAAATACAATGACTGCTGCTCAGTGTCTGTGAGGAGAGAAAGAGGAGCGCTTAATAACTGAAGTGTGCCTGAGACGAGGGCAATTTGTTCCACGCAAGTCCAGTCGGCTGCTAATTATTCAGATATGCAAGTCGAGAAGGTGCGGATTCACCGTTTGCGCCGCTAAAAGCGCCGCGTCAGCGGAAAGCGACGCTGGGAGAGTTGAACGAGGACGTGTCCGAGTCTCTGTAAACAAGGACAAGCGGTGCAGGTACACACTTGAATACAGGATGTGATGGTGGTGAGGGGCCAAACGTTACATAACGTCGTTGTCGTGCAACCAGAGGACAAGTTTCCACTTTCAACACGATGGAAATATTAATAGTGTCGTTCGCGCCTCCACGTCGGACCTATTTTACTCCTCCTGTCAGTATGCGGACGCTCCAACAGGCATGTTCACACCTAGAGATCTCACTTAGACAAAGTGACGACTTATAAAGTGAAGACTGTTTTATTTTAGTTGTTTACATTTGTGAGGAACCTGAGAGAAAATTTTTTCTTTCCAATCTGTTTTGCATTTGTTGTACAATTACTGTATTTATATCTTACTAGACAATCAGAACATGATGCTACTCTACTACATTATTAGAATTGTATGTTGCACTCGTTGTTTACATGACATGAATAGGCTTTAGGACAAAGAGAATTAAGAGAATTCACTGATTATAAATTAAACAGGAAAACAGTTCAAAGTTTGCTTTCCAGTGAATTTCCGAAAACAGAGTTACTGTAGCTACTATTTTGTGTTATTTAAGTGTAAAAACAAAACAAGGTTTTTCCAGATTATGAGTTGGACCAGCACCGGCCCGCCTGAGGCTTCAATAGATCTCAAATGGAATTTTTGGGGTTTGTTTCTATATGCAGTGATTCAGAATATAAAAAAAATATATATCTTTTTTTTAATCTGCATAACACGGCCTCATTTTTGGGGTAACCGAAACAAGTAAACAAAACAAAACAAACAAACTGCGACTGTCTCATGTGTCGGTCTGGGAAGAGGTGAACTTAGAGAGGAAAGTTGTGTTGTCTTAAGAGGCTGACTAATCGGATCACAGCTGGATTAAAGGATTTCCTCTGCATGCTGTGTTTGTTTGGTCCAAAATATTAAGTATAAGAGCAAATCATTGAACTGTAGCAGCAGCAGCAGCAGCATGTGGGGAAGCATTTGCAAAGTGGTTCCTCTTTGTGCAAGAGGTCAAAGTCCATCCAGAGGAATTGATCACAGTTTCACTTGCAACTTTAAAACTCATTTTGTTGTCGTATTTGACCATTGTCTCGCAACTCTTCTCGACAACAACAACTAGACAAGATATGATATGACACATCATGGGGCGGCAGTGGCACAGTGGAAGCAAAGGTCACTGGTTCGAATCCCACTCGGACCCCACTGCAGTGTCACTGGCCCCAACGCTGATACCCTGAATAGTCTAATAAGTACTGGCAGAAATACAGCGTGGCTTGGACCTAACATATCACATGACACATCACATGACACATCACCTGATTCATTTGAATACAGTCATCATCGCTGCGTATGATACGTGTGTGCACAGTCTCCAGTTTGTGGTTTGGAGTGCTCCGTGCCTCTGGTGGCCGGCTCTCTAATACGTCAGAGATGGAACCGACATGTGGAACCTTGTCGTCATGGCTACGCCCACTCTCTGGCCCGAGACGGAGCTCTGACTAGCTCTGGTGATTAGGAGACGGGCGATCAAACGCTCACTTTATTACCACAGACAGGTGTCGCCATAAACAACCCTTTCCCTCAGCGCTCCTTTAAAACCCCGGGCTTCTCTTGTGTGCTACCGATCAGCAACAGAGAAGTCTCATTATTCACTGCTCATGAGCATCTTAAAGCATGTGTCCCCGTCGTCTCTGCTCCTGTGTGATATGATTGGAGGAGCTCGCTGTAATTTGACAGAGCGCTGAAACGCCGAGCCCAAAAAAAAGACTAAAAAAAATAAAAAAATAAACCCTTTAGTGACTGAAAGACACGATTCCAGTCACGATTTAATGGGTTCATTCCGTGAACACTGCGAGGAGCCGAGATGAGACGGGGTGGGAGGTGTCTTTGCTGCTCCTCTGATTTCTGTTTTTCCTCTCCAAAATATTTAGATGTGCCGCCTGTCAGTCACAGCCCATTCAGAGCCAAAGACAAAGTGAAGAGACAAACTCCCTTTTTTAGCTGAACATCAGAAAACTGCTCTCCTTCTCTAATTCATCTCGATGAAATGTATTTTAGGCTTCAGATTGGAGCATCTCACAGTCACTTGTTTGTATGGTTCACTGCTGTGAAGGGATCAGTGTGTGGTTTAAAGGTGCAGTGTGTAAGGTTTAGAACCTATGACTTCAGTTGATATTAAAACTCAACAGATGTTTAGTCTGTCGACTCTGGGGAATACTGTAAAAACATGGCGGCCCCCTCAGAGAGGACCGGCTCCTCATATAAATATATATTAATGGGCTCATTTAAGGGTAATGGGGAAAAAACACAATACATTCGTGTCATTATAAATTCATAGAAATGTCAGTATGTAATGGTTTTGTAATATTTTTAGAAGAGAAAAAAAAGGATCAAAATCTTACACACTGTCCTTTGATCCTAAATCTGTATCATCACTTTTATACTGTTAAAAACAAATTTGTGTGCAGATGGAAAAGAAACCTCATCATTTGAGTCTATTCCTCCCATCGCTTTTATCTGTGCCTGTGTTTTTAAACTCGGTTAATCCCACACGGCCCCAGTGCTACTTTCAAATGTCACAGCTAAGTCACTATTGAGCGCTATCTGTAATACAGCACAGCACTCTAGTGGCCACAAGGGTAATAATTGTTTATGTGTGACAGCGTGTTTGTGTGTGTGAATATGAGAAAGATGTGACTTTGAAATATGGCAAGGCATTAAGGTCTCCCCCTGCCCTCGATATCTTTTCCACTTTTTAAAGAGCAGGACTGAGGAGGAGGAAGAGGAGGAGGAGGAGGAGGAGGAGGAGGTTTCACTTTCGCTGTGGCTGATACTGCGGCATCCCCGCTGACCCGATACCTGATACACGGTTATTGTCTGAAAAGCGTAAAGAGACTAAACGGAGAAGGAATAATGTGTTTTTTGATCTGTGCCATAGAAACCTGAGGCAACACACACATTAGGCAGGTTAAGTGAGAGGATGACATGCAGGCTGTGAATCACCTCATCCGGCAAAGATACTTCAGAGACACTCGGAGACAAAGAGAGGTCCCCTATTCATAAAACACACAGAGGATGTGGTTATAAAACCCTGTTTTCTCCACGGCCCAACTTTTTATTGTAACTGTTCAACAAGTCTGCTTAAAGGTGCAGTGTGTAAGATCTTGGTCATTTTTGTCAAAACAATTACACATGAACATTTTCATGAATTTATAATCAGCTCATTTTTTTCATTTTTTCCCGCATTACCCTCAAATAAGCCCATTAAAGGTGCAGTGTGTACGATTTGGGGACACAACATGCACATTTCACCTCTAGATGTTACCAAGTCTCACACACTGCACCTTTAATTTTTGCAGCTCAGAAATCAAGTCATTCAGATGCGAACAGGCACCACAACATAGTGCCATTCAACTCCTGGTGGAAATCAGGGGGTGAGGCGTGTCTTTGTAGATCTGACTATATTCATCACTCTGGTCCCTACTGGGTCTCCACTTCCCCCCAACTTTGCAAAGTCATCCCCCAGACCTGATCGGAACCCTCTGGCGGGCCGCTTTTTACCCACGGGCCGTATGTTTGACACCCCTGATCTATGATTAACACCAGCCACTGTCAAAAGAAAGTGCTCCTTTGAGATATAATGATATTTCCAGTAACTGATCATAGGTCTGTAATGTACACTTGTTGCGGTTGCATGCAAGGGCTTCGACTCTTTGTCAAATGATCTTGAGAAAATGTTGAGACGTTTGTTGGCGATGAGGGATGGAGCCCGAAAAAAGGTTGTAATTATTCTCAAACCGTGTTGTCTTCACATGAATCATGTTATAATGAATTAAACTATATTCCGCCTTTCCCCTGGAAACCACTCAAGGACCCTTGAACCTATAAAGCAGCCACTGTACCCATTAGCCTGAGTCTACTGTTATTCATTATGCAAAGTAAAGCCCCTGTAATATGCATAGAAATATTACATTCAATGAATAATGCGAACAGGGTCATTACAAAGCCTCAGTGGTATTTTCTTTCACAGAGAACCTGCTAGTGACCCGATGGATGACCTTGATAAGACCTATTTTACCCATGAATAGTTGCTAATATTGGACGCTTTCAATGAAACATCTCTGAATCTTTTATTATGTTTCCATCTTTATGATATATTGTTAATTAATAACAATAACAAGGGACGTGTGCCCATAATCTGAGCTGATATGGACTGTATCTTAATGTATATGTCATGTAGCAGTTGCGCAGTGTGTCTTGATCTATAATGTATAAGCAGTGCTGAGGGGAACATGTGGAAACGTATCCCAAATGTAATCGTCAAATGAACATTACCATTAAAGTAACAGACCGTATATGTGAAGTTGAATGTTTTAGCTGCACCGCTCTCCCTCTTAAAGGTGCAGTGTGTGAGATGTTGGTCATTTTTGTCACTTCCATAGATATTACAAAACAATGACATACTGACATTTTCATGAATTTATTATTATGTATGTTTTATTTTGATCAATTACTCTAAAATATTTATGTATATTTACATGAGGAGTTGGGCCGCCATGTTTTTACAGTAGTAAAAGTGGATGTACTCGACATTTGTTTTTAGTTTTAATGACAACTGAAGTCAACCATAGGTTCTCCTGCATGCTCAGAAGGATGAGGGTGAGGTGACGAATACAACATGCATCTTCACCTCTAGGTGTCAACAAATTGTACACACTGCACCTTTAATATGGCAGTACTTTCTGTGATGGCCTTCAATTATCGTTCAATCCCCGGAGGTGCTGAGTTTGTCCAATAAAAACACGGTGGCTCAATGCTGTGGCCTACAGAGCAAGGACCCAATCCTGATGAAGGGCACTTACAATCAGATGATAACACGTTCATGGGGAAACATACGCAATGAATCTGTATTCAATTTCCGACATTTCAAATGGAATCCATTTCATCCAAATGGTCCACACTGGTCCTCTAAGTTGCCGTGGCTTTATTCCTCCCTCTTTTGGAAATATGAAAATTCACCTCTTTTTTTTTTTTGTCAGGTCTGCATGAGACATGACCTTTAATTAAAGAGATGGAGAGGGACAGCTTTTCTCACTGAGGTGTCAGGTTTCTGTGCGTGGATGACAGACCTAAATAAAAACACCTTGTGAGAGAAAAAGGCTGTGAACTCCAACAAGTCATTTGTGAGACATCCCGAAAGCAGACAGACACGCGGTTACGCAACGACGCCGAAGCCGCGCTGTGAGTGGTGAATGGGAGGCTGTCGTCTTTTTATCAGCCTGCACTTTTACACCCACATTATTGAGTTTAATATTGAAGTGGCACGAATGAGAAAATGTGGCTGTGTATATCCCCCTCATGCTGTGATAGTCTCTGGCTCTCTCCATCTTTCTCCCCCTGATACACTGTCACAGCCTCTGTGGACAAGCTGCATCTGATTTCTCACTCAAATCAGTTGTGCGCACACACATACACACACTCACACACACACATTATACGCCAGAGCGGCTCCGTGCTTTAATGCTGAGATATTATACGCGGATGTTTGCGTTACAATGCCGTTTAGATCAAAACGATCCGTCAAGGACACAGATGGTCCGTCGGGGAGTTAGAGGAAGTGGTCCAACCAATTTCCTACCTACTATACCGCTGCCTACTCACGATGCATATCAATGCAGCCGTGCCGCGTCTAACTGACATTGTGGATGTGTCATCGACAAAGGGATGACTCCTCTCAAATGAGTCTGATGCTGCACTCGCACAGACTCAGTATCCATCCGAGGAGGAGAAAAAAAGAAAAAGTACAAATGCTATAGGGTGATCATTCCCGCAGCTGTAAGAGCAGATGTGATGGCTGGAGTTGGTCAGACATGGTGCCAAAAAGTGGAGGGGGCTAATTGTCCCTTGGTAGCAAACAGATGTCAAGGTAATGCCATTTACTGGCGCTGTTAAATGTCAGGTAGGGGCAGCATCATCTGGATCAGTGCTTGGCACGGGTACCAAGAGGGTTGTTTGTTTGAGTCCCCGGATCAGCAGTGGTCTTTTTGAGTTCCATGGGTATTACAATAATAATGATAATAATAACTCAAATTTATATAGTGCCTTTCAGAGACCCAAGGACTAATAAAGGACCATCTTATCTATATGTCAGGTGGAGTTTAGGTCACATGGAGCCTCCACTCCAGACTCCAGAGACTCTGTAAGTGTGTGCTGGCCCTGTGATGAGCTGGTGACCTGTTGAGGATTTATTCCACCACTTGTCTGATGTAGCAGGGATTGGCTCCAAGCCTCACACAATTTCCGGCAGTCAAAGGTGCATTCTCCAACTTTTGATTCACTTTTAATCTCAGTGAGTTAACAGGCTGGTCGAAAAGTTAAGATATGAGACCATCCGTGATCATCTATAATATTCATGGAGAGTAATTAGAGATAGGTGTCCGTGATGTCATTGTGTTTATGAGGCTCGTGGTGGGCGGTTCATTGTCATGTTCACTCATCGCCTCCTCTCCTGCCCGTGCTTGTTCTCCTCAATCGTCCCACGACACGTAAAGAGGCGGAGCACGGGTTAAGAGCTCGGGGGTGGGCCCATGGTGCTGTCGCACTTTCCACAGAAGATATCAGGTCGGCCCAATTGTCACTCGGGAGGCCACGCCCCTAATCATGCAACATTTCGAACCATAGAAATTATGCAGGATGCAAACAAATGACATGCACTCCCTCTCTTACACCTGTATGCTGGCTCACGCTGCAGCTGAATGGATGGATGGATGGATGGATGGATGGATGGATGGATGATGTATATATCCACATGCCTTGTACAGGTGGAAATACATGTCTTCTGCATCAGCTCCTCGCTGACAAGTGCTGGTGAAAGATGAATGGAATTTATATTTGACAGTCAAAGATCAGGGTTACAGTGACCTCATGATGTTGTGAACTTGGCATGAACCTGCACTCAGAGGTTCATTCAATCTCACACTTGGAACCAAGGTTGACCTGAAAATATTAATATGGTAATTAAAGTCATACATACACAGAGATTAGTTGTGAAGGAAGTGGTTGCGCTCTCAGACAGTCTAAGCTTCAGTGTTGTCTGGCTCCTGAATGAGTATCTCACTTCAAAGTGTGTTCGCCTGGAGTATAAGGTGTCTATTCTATAAACATTGCTGCTAAAAATAACTAAATAAAAGTGTGACTTCATCTGCTCCTAAAAGTAATGCTCCATTGACAGTTAATTAAAAAAAAAAGCATTCTGCTTCATGTGGTTTCTTGCTTTGGACGTGCTCTTTCTGTTCCATTTTGATTGAAGTGTACCAGACCAGGGGATCAGCTTATTTTTAACTTAAAGAAATTCACTTCAGACAATACTTAATTAAAGTTCAGTTCAAACACCCTCACTTCGTAGCAGTCAGTCCTTGGACAAATTGTGAATAATGCAAAAACTTTGAATACTGTATCTGTGTGGGAACAAAGAGTACAGCCATCAGTTTTTCATATTTAGAGCATTTTAATTTATCCTGCAGTAAACATCAGACAAAAGAAGTAAATCTCACTTCTTCTGAAAAAGTAAACAAAGACAAAGTAAATTTGTAACAAAGATGATAACTGGTGTTTTTAACCTTAATCCCCCACATAATACCATCATAACCAACCATTGTGACCAATCCTTCTCAACAATTTAACAACATGAAAATATAAACATAAATACATATTGGATACTGATATAAACTAAATAAAATAAAATAAAATAAAATAAAATAAAATAAAATAAAATAGTTGGACATTCACAATCGAATGATTTGCTGATTTATACTTGTGATGTTTCAGTCTCGAAGCCTGCAGCAGCCGGAGCTGACGTCAGACTACGTCATCACGCAGGACTCCAACTTGACGTACGCTCCACTGAAACGAGGCACATTTGTTTTCAGTTTGTTTTCATGGTGGACACTGAATGACTCGGCTGGACTGAAGTTACCAAAAGTGCAGCGGTTTATAGTTGGGGCGTCATTCCGCTGAGACAGGGTGAAAATACCAAGTGAGGACCTTTTCATTTTACGCAGCGGATGTCAGAATGTTCCGTGAGCTAACGGTAGCAGTGATGCTAACGTTAGCCTCCGTACAGTATGTCTGTATTAGCTTGTACCTGTGTGTCATTTCCGCTGAGTTCTTCTGACTGTACAACGTTGGAAATAGTCAGAATAGTCTACGTAGATGTAGTTTTTAATAGAGAACTCATTATTCATGTTAAATGCATTTGGTCACTAATAATGTCCTGCAACGCATGCTTCGGATCACAGTGTAGCTTACATGAGGCGTGTGCCTTGTTGAAATCAATGCCTCATCAGTAGTTTTTTAAAACAACACTATAGACAGTCTAAAATATTTAAATATCAAGTACGAATTGCTTTAAGATCAAGTGTGACGGACGTACGTAAGTGATACTATTATAATTAATTTCAACTGTAATGGCATGCAAACAAATGTTATGGATGTTTATACATGAGGAGCATCCCCTCTACTGCCACGTGATGTTTTACATTACTCCAGGGTGGACAAACTAATCACATTTTGAGATTCAATAATTGTCTGCCATACTTTTTTGTCACCCCTGTCACAGCTCAAGTAAACAAATCTAATTCTTGGCTTTAAATTGTGAAATCTTAGCGCTAAAGGTTTTCTCCTTTTTCGAAGTAATGAAGTTTGATGTGCTAATTCAGTAAGGTGTGAAGTCCAGAGGCATTTCATAGACTTTTATACACTGACATCTGTGTAAAAATCCTGTTTTGTTTCTTTCTCTCGAGGTGCAACATAATGTCCTCTGCACAGCCAGTCATCAGGTCAAAACAGACAGAGAAGGACGTCAACGGTGTTTCAACACAGGTCGTCTGTACAGAGTTCAGCAATTACATATTCATCATTCTCACTCAGTACGGCAAGATCGGAACTTTGGTGTCTATCACACCCGACTCCAGATCGAACGATGTCAGCACTCCATCGCTCTCCACCAAAGTGCTGCTGGGCAAAGACGAGGTAACCCGGGTGAAACTATTCAGATCAATACTGTATCAGATTGGTGTAGATGTGTTCTCGGGACATCAGTCAGAAGATGCTGTACGGGATAACTCATTTCATGGTGTGAGAGGGCAGATGAGGGTCTGACCTGCTCTGCTTGATGGGTAGAAAATAGACGTGTTCAGATGCTCAGACAATCTGTGGTCAGTTAAAAGTTACACTTAAACCTTATACACATGTCGCCTCTTTATCAATATTGAATCATATACGGGCTTGTTTCCCCTCAATTTTAGTTATGACAAATACATTTAATAAACCATTTACTTCAGCATAAGAAATGATGGAAAAATAGAATAGAAAAATCATTTTGGGAAATCACAGTATTTCATCAAAATAGTGAGCAAGATCACACATATATTCCCCAGTATGACTATGATGGGCTCATTCTGGGAAAATGAAAACAACATTCTTATTATACCACACTATACTAGTAAAAACATCCCTGTGATTATTTTTTGTTCCCTTTCTTCCAATAGAAATTTAAACTGCTTTCTTCTTTTGGAAAACTTGACAATATTTGTCTCTGCTAATGACATATTTGGAATTGAATCCAATCATCTTATAAAGTGGTACAGCAAGTCCAAGCAACTTACCATACATGCGATGGCAGCATTTATTTCTTGCCGTCTTTTCAAGGTAAGATGAGGAAGATGTGTGGTTTTATTTTCAATTGCTGTTGATTGGGGCGGCTATTCATGTTCTAGAAGTGTTACGTTGCACCACCCGGTATGTAATATTCTGAAATCTTGTTTGTTTCTATTTTCAGCCTCTGACGCATGTCTGTGCCAAAAACCTGGCCACGTTTGTGTCGCAGGAAGCAGGAAACAGACCGGTCTTACTGGGACTGTCACTGAAGGATTCATCTTTAGAGTCAATAAAACAAATGAAAGAGATCATCAGAAGCTGTCAAGTCTGGTAGGGTATCAGTGAAAACGGACACTTCTACTTACTTGGATGTTGCCTATGTCAAATTTTTCTTCTCCCCCAAAATTTTACTTGCATCCAATCTCTCATAAAATTGAAAGAAACCCCTGTGGCTTTTGCCTCAAGATGGAAATGTATGAGTGATTCCATTTGCTCTAATCCTGTAGTTTTGTTGAGATAGAAAGAACCATCTCGTGAAAAACACAATTTAGTGTTAATCTGGTTTTAAGGGTGTGTTTGCTTGCATGCCTCTGTGCGCACAAAGTGAAGAATGCTGTGACGTTACAGGAGAGGAATCGGTTTCATCATAGAGCCTGCGTTTCATTTTGTTGATATACATATTGTGTTATACAATGCAAATAGACAAAGTTTTGTTTGGAGGCAGAACTTAAAAATAAAACCGCTCCCTTTCTAAAACTTGTCCTTTTTCTGTCTTTGAAACAAATGCAACCTCAATCATCTCCGCCCCAGTGAAGGATTGTTTCGGCTTAGCTCTGCATCAACTTTTTAAGTATCACAAATATCCCCATCAAATTGGAAAATTGGTCCAGGTCTTTTCTAATCAGGCTGAGGTCAGTTGCGGGTGTATTACACAGTCAACAAAGCTGTTAAGGAGTCGTTTAGGCTCCGTCAGCACATTTCAAAACAGTGCACAGTGCTCATAATGGTTTACTGCAGATCTTTAGAAAAAAATTATATACAGGTCAAAAGTAATTTATATATTCAGTCTCATTGTTGGAATTACACTATTGTTTTCAATATTGAATAACATACCTTTTGTTATGTAAGAAAAGAAAATAGATTCTTCATTTAATTGCCTTGTTTTGATATGTAGTATCTTACACAATATATATTGTAGCTGTATTTGTGTGTCACTCATTTTGTCCTGGTAGCTTTTGTATGTTTAATTTTTCAGTTTTTACTATGTTAGACAAATTGAAAACTGTTCAGCTCTTTACTTTTTTGTAAATTTATTGAGCTCAAATAGTGTTTCGAGCTTGTTATCTTTGCCAACCCATGTCTCGACAGATTTAGGAGACCACTGGATTTCTGATATGTTATTATTTGATTTTGAAGACTACATTCCATATAGCCAACACATGGGCAGCCCTAGACTCCGTCTACTATTTTGGTCAACAATTACAATGCCTTTATTCATTTATTTATTCATCATAAAATAAAGAACAAAGTTCACTGGATCTTGGCTAAAATTCTGATCTTGTTTGTTGTAGTTTATGTTTAAAATGACATTGCATATATATATGTGTGTGTGTGTTTACAATAAAATGTCACTGGGGATCATCTACGTATTTCTAATGATGTCCTGTGCACATATATTTACTTTGGTCCTATAACTTAACCCTTCTCTACAATGAAGCCAGCGTGATGACGTCATGCGCAGACCGGTAGCCACGTGATCCCTTCACCTGTATCTAACCTGTTTATCTTGCTCTTCCGAGTATTCAGAAATCCGCGTCGTTTGCGAGGGAGAGTTTGACTTTTAACCAGCTTCTCTGTGTAAACACGACAGATCAGAGCTCCGTGTCGGTCTGCGTGTGTGTCTATGTTTGTTTATCTGGGTTTACTTAACCGTTTAAGTTATTCTTTTTTGTTTTGTAATTCGCCGACGGTTTGGACTTCGACCTCGGCGGCGGCTGCACCTGTCTCGGAACAAGGAAGTCGCGTCTGCCGGAGCCTGTCGCCGATGAAGACGGCGGTAAATGGCAGCGGTTGGTTTCCCTGAGAGCAGATTTATTCCCCATGTTTGCGTCGTAACGTTGTGAAGAGCCAGCCTGCGGGATAAAGCAGCTTCCATCCTCCCCAGGACAAGGTGAGCGGTTTGTTTACAGTAAACAACGAGGACACGGAAAAACTCTCAACAAGTGGACAACTCTTGAGGTCGAACCTTTACTTTTAACAATGTGTTTTATAACCGAATGTCGCCAGGTGTGATGGTAACTGTAAGTGATACTACCACCGGTGTTATTTAGCGCTCAGCAGGCAGCATGAAGCCACACCGGGTATATCCAGTTATAAGCCCCCCAGGGGACATGTTCTTACATTTCACCTGTCGGGGCTGCACTCACTCCTCCGTGTTCCCTGCCTCCCTCTCAGATGAACGCCTCGGTGGTGGACCCATCTGCCGAGAACAGCTCCATCGTCCACCTGCCCGCTTCTCTCCTCCCAGAGAGGTCAGCCATCTCCAATGTGACCATCATCCAAACCGGCAATGGCACCATCAACCTGGACCACATATTCCTGAACACCATGGCCGCCCGGGCCCTCTCGGGGATATGCGTGTGGTCCGCCTTGCTCATCACCTTCCACCAGGTGAGTGTCTTGAGAAATCTCTGCGAGTGTTTTTACACTTCCCGATGTAAATATGTAATCAGAGACGGTCAAGGCGTGAGAGAGTGCGCCTCCCTCGCCGCAGGAGAGCATTGTTTACAGGCTTATTAACTCACGCCACAGTGGCTCCTCTCACACTTGCAACTTGTCCCACACTGACACCGGCACTTTATCTATCCAGTCATTAAGTGAGTCTATTCCTCCTGTGGTTATTACTCCTCATACTTCCAAGGCCCCGGTGCATTGTGGGGCTGTTTTTGCTGACTTGATGGGTGAGGAAGGCCGGCAGATTAAAATGCATGAAAATCCTTCAGCCGATTAAAGGACAATGAGCACTCAGCGAGAGCAGGGGAGAGATGGTTAAGGAGAATAAATGGCTGAGCGCAGGCCACCTTTACCCAGAATCCATTTCATCGCAGTCGTAAATGAGTGTTTCCTCATGTGTGGGTGAGTTGCCCACTGTGCGCAGATGATAGCTTATCATTATGGTTTTATCATTTGCAGAGAATGCAGCAGGGTGCAGTGTCTTATCAGCAGGGAAATCAATTGATATTGAGATAACATTTTACAGCATTATGAAGGTTGAGGGTGTTGTTTTCCTTTTTTCACTTAGGTTTTAATGCTTCGCAGTCGTAATGGCTCCCTGATTTAGTTGATTATTCTATAAAGCCTTGTATCGAGCACGATTCTTGTCAGCACTGTCAGGCTGTCACAGCCGGGCAGCTCTGCACCTGCTGTTATCATATGCCAAGATTCACATGTGGATGTGTTTAGGTTCCTCCACCAGGGAGGCCATGTTTACATGAGTGTTTGTCTGTTTGGGGGTTCCACAAAAACTGCTGCACGGATGACAAGCAAACTTAGTGCAGTGATATGGTATGGGTCTGGGAAGTTTGTGATTGTTTACGCTTTCACCTGAATCGTCTTAGCATTACCGTTTTGCCAATATAGATAGAAATAAGTTCACTTAAATCTTACAAACTGGACCTTTAACAAACTCTGTGTATTTTATTCATGTGTGCAATCAATCTGTTATATGTAATATATAAGCTATATAACTGTAAATGACCCAAAAAAAACTATTTACAAATAAGTCATCATATGTCTTGATTATGGATGTTGATACATACAACAACAAAGTATGTTTTGAGGGCTGATATTTGTGTGTGTGTTTGTGTGTGTGTGTGTGTGTGTGTGCGTGTGTGTGTGTGTGTGTGTGTGTGATCAATTTATTGCGGCTTGATCGAATTTAAGCAGCTGTTGAGCCCCTGTTTGGCATGTGCTCTTCTGAGAGCTGTTCTAGTTAAACAGTTGTTATCCTTTCAATGGCCTTGTATGCTATTCAGTATCATCAAAAAGCAGTAACATGTTTCATCGTGTGATTCTAGAAGAACAAACCTCGCTCAGGGATTTGTGAGTCAACACGCAGTAAATTGGTTTCTATCGTTTTTAATATAGTTAGTTGTTTGGCCAAACACTTTGCAGAAAGACATTTTAATTGAACAAATAAAAGGCAAGTGCACCGCAGGGAGCGCAGGCTTGCAACAGGCATCGCTCCTGTCACACAGAATAAAATGGTCCGCTGGACTATTGTTGCAATGCCGGTGGTGTTTCATTCGACTTGGCTCCAGAGGATTGCTATAGACTCTGAAACTCACATTCTGAATACTAAACATGGAGAGACATTGACCTCAGATTCTCTGTGCTGTAAAGTCGCCCGGTGCTTCATTTCTCTTGGAGGGCTTATTGTCCCCGTTTACATCTTAAAGCATTTGGGATTAGGAACAGACTGGACTTATCTCCTGCAGTATGGCTGTGTCATGCTTTGCGCATGGCACACGTGCAGACTCCCTTCTGATTGAGGCTCTTTCAAAAGTGAAATTCCTCTGCTCTTAAAGGTGCATTACACAGCTTTTCATACTTCTCTAGCTAGGAAGCTCTGGTACAGTGCGGAATAGTTCTGCAAACAACCAACTGTCTCCCTTTCTCTTGTGCATGCACAGTGGGCTGGAGCCACGTTGGAGCACCTGCAGTTCTCAAACCTTGATCAGAACTCATTAGCCTGTGCTAGCTCCAATGCTGCCAGCTTGTGGACCCCAGCAGTGGCCTGGCTCCCGTGCGTTTGTTTGTATCTGTGTGTGTGTATATATGTGTCTTTGGAGGGGGCAGCTACAACCGGCTACTTCTTCGCCTTATTGTTCCGATGATTTGCATTTGGTGATGCCTTCTCACACCCAATGAGTTTAAGGGTGGCTGCACAAGCTAGCTGCGCATCACTTCACCGCCACAGATGCCACAGCAAGCAACCATTGTAGGAAAGTTCCTTTATGCCCCATTAACTCCTCTGTTGAGACTGAAATGAGTCTTGAGCTAGAAGCCCACTATTTATCATGCAATAGAGAGTTTAAGTCAGGGCAGCGTTATGGAGCCAGGCACGGCGTTCACAGCCAAACACATCTCACTCCCACCTTTTGAGTAATAGGCCTTAAATGTCTGGACACTAATGGGCAGTTAATCAAGATGAACGTTTTGTTTACAGCAAATCTCTGAATGATGGGAGGAACTAATATTCATCTGTTTAGTTTCAAATTTTCAGAATGCTCCTATGTGTTGTGATATGTAGGGCAAACATGATGTCTTGAAAGTCATTCTTCCGTAAGTTGTCTCGGGAATGAGCACAAAATAGTTGAAGTAACAAGCCCTTGTTTTTCCACTTCACTTTGTAAAACACGTCTGCTTTGTTTGAAACAGCCATTAAAAACAGAGGGGGAAGTTACAAACACCAGTCTTATCAACAGAGTTAGTCCTGTGTTTGCATGTAAACACAACAAATATAGGTGATGTGCTTGATTGCTTCTTGTTTTTGTTTGTAAGGAGTCGTGGTGATTTTTATGTACGAGCAAGAGATTGTCTATCTAGCACCAGTGTCAGCTCTATTATTAGCACAAACACATGCACACCTTTAGATTTGTATGCAAATAGATGGGCGTATACTATAAAACCTAACATAGAGACTCCCTGGCCACTTTATGAGGAACACAAAGTGGTCATTCAATGATCGTCTGCCGCTGTGGTCCATCTGCTTTAAGGTATGACATATGGATTTTAGAGCTGCTCTTTTGCAGATGTTGATTGTAGAATATGGTAATTTGAGTAATTGTTGCTTTCCTCTTTAATTTGATTTCAGTTAAAACGACAAATTCAGTGTCCTTATGACAATTATCCTAGAAGAATGTAGAAAAGTGTTTTGGGTGGATCGGAAAGTGAGAACTGATTTTCAGTTGACCTACCTGTTTAAATAAAGAATTAAAAAAAAAAAGTGTTAAGTAATGTGAAGTCCCTCTGAAGGGCTTTTGTGGTGAGCATGAATATTACAGGCAGTAACATAAATCAATGGCTGACTGGTTTCATGTGTTTTAGGGTTGCTCTTCATCCAGCTATTTTGAAATGAAGCTTCAGATTTTTTGGCCTAAAACGTTTTCCCATGGAAATGATTCCCTTGCTAAGCATTTTTTAGAGTTGAGTTTTCAAGCAGGGAAGCCTTCACATGGAAACAGCTGTAAGTTAAATTATCATCAAAGAACAAGTCAAGGAAATGGGATTCATGTTTATAGGACAGTGGAAATAGTCGATTGCTCAATGTATTGATTGCAACTCAGTGTAATTAGACATGCTTGCACTTTGGACTTAAATATTGCATATGCTATCTCTTGTTTTTCTGTTGCCCTCTTTTTTCCTTCCCTTGTAACCACTGAAATGTTGAAATATTGCAGTCACAATTTCCGTATGGTCAAAGTGATTAGACTGATGATTTAAGGTGTAGTTGCAACAGAGTGTGTAGGTTGTCTATCAACTGTTTTACCCTGTCGTCACAGAGTTGGTGATATTTGTCGATAATGACTTAAGCTGTCTGTTTTTCTAATTGTTACATCTTTTACATTGCTCCCTCACTCACAGTTATTCACCTAATGAGCAATAATCATGATAATCCACCTAGACACTGGTTTGGCTTTTTCATGATCTGGAAAATGAGTCATTGGACGAGTATTGCCTCAATATCCCATGGAAGACTATAGTTTTTAAACAGTTACTCTTTCTGCACAAGAAACATGTATTGACAGAGCATAAAATAAGACCATTGGACTGACTGAGTGTTAAATTTGCAAATTATTTCATTGCAAAGGTCCTATCAGCATTAGTTAGATAGAAATGCTTCATTTGCAGAGAGGGTGAAGCAGAAGTAGATCAAACCGTCAACATATTTCTGCTCCACACCCTGCGTTGGATCAGGTATGTTGACGGGTTATGGCAGTTTCCTAACTCCAGAATGGTGCAATGTCTTGTCTAAAACATGGTGGGACTAACCAACCTGCAGTCATGTTGTAGCATGACATAAAACCACAGCAGGAGACACCTCTGACAAGCAGAAAAGTGGAAAAGGTAGCAAACTCTCTATAGTCACATATCATGCACTTACTTTGATATCCACACACTTATCTCATGGTTAAGAGGCAGGAAATGAGTTCAGAGAAATGATCTGATATGAGCCATATGCTGTTTTTGTTCCCCTGAATGTTGTCGAACACATTATGTGAGCTTAATGGAGCTCATTTGAGGGCATGTTAGAGGTGCGTGTGTTCATGTTTGAAGCAAAAATCCCATATCTTCAATGCCTCGGTGAAAATAAACCCTATTTGTTGGTCTCTCTCGCTCTCTGTGGTGATAGTGCTTTTCTTTATATACTATGGCCTATCTGTAAAGCAGGGAGATTGTTCAGGGTCATCAAAAGGGGAGTTTGCTGATTTCCCCCTTTACTCTGCCTTGCCTCTGTATTTTGCACTGACAGATCCTTACACAGACAGTGTAAGATTCAAATGAAGCTATAGATAAGACTATGTAGTTAAAACACTATTGTTTTGTGTCAGCTCTCATGAGGATCACCCACACTAATTGCACCCTTATGTTTGTCTTACCTTAGTGGCAGTGCTACAACACTAACTCAATCTAATAAATCCCTCTTTTACAAACTTGTTACTGTTATTATCTTAAATTGTGCTAATGCTTATGACTCTTTTCCATTGTTTTCAGGGATTGTGCAAGTACAAGTGAAACGATTTTCTTTACATTTTGTGGAGGGTTAAGGCACAATCCAGTAAATGGGCAGATCCAGGACTCTTTTGTTCCTCTTTTTAGAATGGTAGTGCCCATCTAGTTATTGCTATTGTTTGAGGAATATTAAAAAATGCCTAAAACAACCAGGTTTACAGCTGAAATGATGAATTTGTTGGTTTTTTTTAATAAAAAACAATTATTTGCTACATTTTCTAAAACTTCAGTGAACCACTGTGGTGATAGCTTCTCTAAAATTAGTTTATGCTTGCCTCTCTTTGTTATCATGGATACAAAGAAAGTATTAAGATCTTGCCTCAAGTGCTGGAAGATTAAAGTTATTATTTCACACATTGATCTGCCTTATGATCAACAAATTGAATAGACATTTCGAATTGTACTCTCAAAAGATCACCATGCAATTTGTGAGAGATTTCAGGGCATTTTCATTTTCAGAGTTTATTGAAAATCCATTTGAAGGTCATAGATCATATGGTTATATGATTCATTTATCTGTTCTCTAATACACTGGTATAAACACAATCGAGACGCTGGCTTCTTTACTAATGTGAATATTTTATGTATATATTTTTTTCATTGCAGATCTATACACACCTTCGATCCTACAGCGTCCCCAATGAGCAGCGCTACATCATACGCATCCTGCTAATCGTGCCCGTTTATGCCTTTGACTCTTGGCTCAGCCTGCTCTTCATCAGCAACAACCAGTACTATGTGTACTTTGATTCCATCCGAGACTGCTATGAAGGTAAATATCACAATGGAAACTCCCTGTTTTAATCACAGTCACAACCGTAAAGCTAATATTGTCTACGCAAGACCTCTGGGGTTGTCGAGTAGCATCAAGCACAGAGACGTTAGCGGCAGATCCTTTAAGCCATGTAAGTGGCGAGGTGGTGCCTCTGTGAATCGAGCTTGTTTTCCCAGCACATCCCACTGATCTTGAAAGGGGATTGAGATCTGAATAATGTTCAGACAGAGTCAACACATGTAACTCTTTGTCAAACCTTTCCTGCATAATGTTGATGTGTGGCAGGCTGCGCTATCCCGCCACTCCCATCGGGCTGAGACGTACTCGCTCTGTAACAATGTTGAAGTAGGTGTCACATGGGTAAACAAGCGATCACATGATCGTCAGGAACCACAGTGTCTCTGTCGTCTTGCATTTTTGCCCATAGTGCATATCAGTGCTATCTCTCACACACCTATTGTAGACACCTGGCCATGTGTAATCATTCCATTCATATTCAAAGAATCTATGCTCACAAATCACACTTTGCGTATTGGGCTTAAAGGCTCAGTGTGTAGGATTTAATGAGATCTTATAATGAAGTTGCATGTTGCATGTAGGGGGTAACCTGGAGTTATCACAAGTTTGGAAAGACTTTTCCAAAAAGTTTTTTTAGGGCAGCAACAAATAATCGATTAAGCCTTTATTAGCTAGCATGCTAAGCCCCACTGTTTTGTGACAAACTGAGTGTTGTGACAAACAAAATGTTTTTCTGCTGCTAGAAATTAAAGAAAGATGTTGCTTGTGTGTTTTCATCTAGTTGATAGATTAAGATAATGAATGCATAAACTGATTATCAGAAAAGTCCTACTTTAGATATGGAGGGTACATTTAACTATTTGCACATGCAAGGGATTTTACACTGTGCAAAGTGTGATTATTTAATAACCCACTCCCGCAAACGGAAATGGAATAGAATTTCATTCATCATTTTTTCGCTTGACCTTGAATATTTTCAACAGTTTGTCCTGTAGAAGTTCCTTTGTGTTTGTATTGAATGGGGCAACCTTGAGCACCCACTATCCAACCAGTTCACCTCCTGTCTTTTCTTGCACCAAAGTGCATTGTGGGAAAAATCTCATAAATCTCGCTGGCTGCTCTGTCACAGTTGTCCAGATCCTTGTGCCTAATAATTTTCTTCAACAAATGATTGATTTCTACATCCAAACCTTTGACAGGAGCCATTAAGATAAGACCATACATGTTATTTCCCCTCACCTGTGGTTTCAATGTTGAGGCTGAACAACCCTCTTAACATCCTTTTGGGTCAGCTTTTCCTTTGTTGCCATCTTCATATTTAAGATGTCTGCTAGGATGGAACTCACCAAACTAGTTTCTGTCATGGGTCATTGTTGGTATCTGAGTGTTAGGGGTGTTGCATTTCTCGGAGTTATTTTTGGATCAACAACGCAGCTTGCATTTCAAATGGGAAACACATCCTTAAATCATTTTAGGTAAAATCTCTTTTTAAACAAATATATCTTTTGATAAATTGCCCTCCATTATCCCACTGCTATTTTAGAATATTATGCAGAGTGAGCCTCGTTCCACAGATAGATGCTTTATTTTCTTGATATTGAGGAGAACTGTAATTATGTATTGAAGACCATAGCACTTCAGTGATGGGCAAAGGTGAGTCACATGCAAAATGGATTTCAAGTAATTTGGGAAAGGGAAAAGTAAGGCATGCATTATTCAGGAGATTAGTTTCCAGTTTTCAGGCCAATTTTGTGGCTGATTGATGGGGAAGTGCAGCAGAAAGCAGAGACTGAAACACTACCATCAGCCCCTGCTAAAACATAATGAACCTTCTCTTGACTGGACACCATCTGCATTAGCTTCTCTTAATCCCTCTTTAAATAGCAACAAAGGATTAGGGAGGGATTTCCAAGACACAGAACCCTTGGAAGCGTCTTAATGTAAGGACTGAAACGTGTATTGTTCCAAAATGTTGGACTAATTATTTTCTTTATCTTGTGGGTGTGTTTTTCCCCCGAAACCATTTGCCCTGTTTTTCCAAGTTAAACTTTGAGTTGGTGAAGAAATTCATTCTGCACTTCAAATCACAACTCATTTTCTTTTTCAGCTTTCGTCATTTACAATTTCCTGAGCCTGTCCTTTGAGTATCTGGGAGGAGAGAGCGCAATCATGTCCGAGATCCGAGGCAAGCCCATACAGTGAGTGCTCTCTTTTCAATCCTAACCCTGCATGTGCACATGCACTGATGGATATCCAAGCTCCATTGCCACAAGCCATTCTTCATATTTACAGTCACAAAAGGGTACAAGGTGCACGTTGTGTCCATTAAAGTAGTCACGTTTGACCACTGCTGTAAAAGTGCAGCCAATCAACAGCTGTGGCACTTATCTGTGATAGTTTTGCGTCTGATTGGTCGGGTTAGACTGTGGTTTATGAGTGACTCAGCCACTGGACAGCAGCTCTCAGTCTCATAAGACAGTGGTGGACACTGGTGGAGAGAAATGATGACATTGCTTAACTCTAAGCCCGTAAAGTGTGAACTACATATTTTCTGAAGGATCTACACAGGCTGAAAATTTAACCTCCTTTCATTTCACATCCTCTTGTATCAAAAATACATTGTGCTTGAGGTATTTGGGATAGAAGGGTGTAACTCAAGCTTGTCAATGACATGTTAATGCACATGATTTCATTGAGATTCAGAGTATATTAGAAGTGCAGTAATACTAATTACCGGGTATACTAATATTTATTAAAAATACAGCAGAAAAGAAAAAAAAACATAGGTAATTTGAGAGCCTGTCAGAGACTGCAGAAATATTTTTCAATATGCTGATACACTAATAACAATTTCAGAGAATGTTTTTAATATTTCTCCTTCCCTCTCTCTGTCTCTCTCTGTCTGTCTCTCTCTCTCTGTCTCTCTCTCTCTCCCGTGTTGACACTGTGCGGAGCACCCCGCTCACAGCAGCGGGGTGCAGCACAGCTTCGTTAGAGAGTAAAGAATACCGGTACCTTTCCAAACACCGCATCGTATTGTTTTGAGTACTTTAGTACCAGTGTACTTAATAAATTCCGCTATTCTGTACAACCTAATCTAGGCGGACCCACGCAAGCCCTGGCACACGCTGGAGGGTTGCGCACGCGCACACACACACACACACACACACACACACACAAAACACAAAGCACACATAATACTGACGGAATTTGTTGTTTACTGTTGTTGCTGCGCTGTGTATATCTCTCCACTCAGTCACTCATAGACGGTGTTTTCCAGGGTCCCAGGGGAGGCAGGAGTGAAATTACCGTATTGACACTAAATTGGCTGTAAACCGCAATGTCTCAACTTTCAGCAACCGTTTGAATTTCTCTGATAGTGCAAACTGGTATGGAGCATTGCTGACAACGTGCTTGGTACGGGCCATAATCCATTATATTCTTAGAGTTTGACGCGATGAAAAGTGGATGGTGGGCCGCATTTTGCCCGCAGGCCGGACTGTGGACATGCCTGGTTTAGTCCTAATCTCTCTCCTGCCTCCAGGCTCAGCCCTACCAGCAAACTTCGTACTGCTGCTCATACGGCAACCTTAAAAACACACAACCATCGTGATTGTTGGAAATTCATCCACTCTGTGTGTATTTGATGCTGACGTCATGAAACCAGTAAACCAGTGAACCCATTGTCTCACATTACACCCTGACCTTGTTCACTTGTAATGTTATATCGATGTGTTGAATAACAGCCATACTTCACTTGAAGCTTTCGAGTTTACATGAAATTCAAACTTAATTCTGTTCTATGTACATCTAGTATCGGGAAAAATTGAATAATTTTAATTGGCTCTTCTAACCTCCATCCATTTTAATTTTGTCATCCACCCAGTTTTGCATGATCAACTATCAACAGTCTGTATTGACCCCATCTGTATATACAATCCAATACAGTAATCAACAAAAAGAAAGTATTGAATAGGCACCAACTGAGAATGACTGGACTTATAAGCAACTAAAGCAATAACTAGCGCTGCAAAACTTACAGTTTTGTTGGATCCTCCTTTAAAAATTACTCACATTCTAAGTGAATAGTGTAAATTAATGGTTGATGAAAAAAGTAATGTGTTAAGCAACCACTCTGCCAAGATGAATGTTGAAGTGAACATTCTTAGAGCAAATGGCTGCTGTATCATTTTCATAAATGTGCTTGTGATGCTTGCGTGTGTGTGTAATGCTCTGTATCTGTTTCATTTTGACATGATTGAGTAAGACTTGATCTCTCATTGGGGTCATAGGTCAAGTTGTCTCTATGGAACCTGCTGCCTCGTCGGAATGAGCTACTCCATAGGCTTTTTAAGATTCTGCAAACAGGTGGGTGAGCTTCAATCGTCTGCTTATTTCTGCTCACAAGATGCTCTTTTTTATCACAAAAGTACATTTACACACATTGAAAAACACAACTATTTTCAAAGAAGAAAGATAGACAATACTGTGTTGTAAATTACTATTCCACCCAGAACGCCAGGCTGCTGAAAAAGAAATCCATTGTTTTAAAAACACAACAACAACAAAAAACAAGGTGGGCAAAAGTAATTGAGGCCAGGTGGAAGAGGCTTGATGAAATACACAGAGATGACGCGAGCTGTCAGCACGCAGCTCTCTGTGTCTTGTGATGCCGCACAAGCTCCCTGGCTAATGCTGAAGTAAATTGAAGCTGAGAGTTGTGTCTTCAAACCAAAGTACATGGTGAAATTAACTTTCTTTTTTTTTCAGTATGTGGCGAATGATAAACGTGTTGTGTGCCTTCACAAGGCGGGAAAGTGTGCGTGCTTTCCACCTGTGCTTTCCGTTTAAGGTCTGAGGAAAAGGGATGTTTCTTGGTTTTGATGTCATCCCATTAATCAACAGCAGAAAGCAGTATTGCTCAGACACTTCCTGGCCCTGCAATAAAAATGATATAAAAAGCTGTTTTGAAATAAATGACTTGGGCCAACACCAAATGTGACTCAAGGCATGTGCTTTGAATTTCGTAGAAGAAGTAAATATCCGTGATAACGCGTAAACTTTGCAGATATACTACACCCAAACTGAACTGTGGCATCATTTAAGTCTATGGTGGATGAGTCAGACTGAACGCTGCCCATGACTCACCCTAGTGGTAGAAAAGTGGTATAAAGGGGTGGCTGGACTGGCACTTTGAGTCTTTTGTTGATAATAAAGCACTACATTGACATCATGTCAGTGATTTTCTTTCGATTGGTTTGTGACTAAAATGCACTCATAATTGTGAGTTAACGTCTTGCATGAAAAGAAGATAAACATTGGAAAATCACAACCATGTGAAAATGTCCAGAACATTCAAGCCAGAGGTTGTGCCAGTGAAGTGCATGCCTGAGCCAGAACATGATGTTCTGCTGCAGAAATCACAGCTTTCGTTTCGCATCTCATCAACATTGCTGTCTTTCCTCATCGACAACAGCTTTTCTGATGTTTACATCATCATCTACATCTTCTTCATCTGCAGCTTCTTTTTCCCTGCTGAATACCGAAGGAACTGACTCAGGCATTTGCATTCTTACAAAGAGAACAGTTCCTCTAGATTTCAGGATGAGAGGTCTGCAGAGTTGCCGTTAAAAAAGACACCGCAGATTTTGAACATCAGAAATCTAAACTAAGTTATGTGGCTCTCACTCATGGAATTAAGTCTTAGAAATCACTTCATCAAACACTTCAGAGGTGATTAAATGCATTTTATTGGTCAAATACCCAAGAAGCGATGCTACCTGGTTCTGATGTACTGATTAATAAAGTCATGCTAATTTACTCAATTTACTCAAAAAGCAACAGTTTGGCCCCATGTTAGGTCAGGTGAATACTTCAACATTTAGCTCCTCGACATTTTATCGCAGTCCAGTACTCATGAGATCCCACCCTGACAGAGCGTAGGAGCTGGACGACTTTGATCCCTTTTCTTTGAGAAGTTGAAAGAAAAACATCAAATTTTCTGGGCAGATCTTTGGGGAGAGAAGTGGTTAAGAAATAAATCGCTCATAGGGAAAAGCAGCTTAGAATTACTGTGGTTTTCTGTGATAAGGTTAGAGGATGAGCTCAGCTATCTTATTGTAAGTTACTGTAGGGCTTTATTTTGCTGATACCGGACACAAGTTTAATCTTGTGGACCCTGCGGGAAGCTGCTGGTGATGAGCAGTGAGGATTCAGAGGAAAGTAATGGAGTTAATTAACTGTAATTCACCAGCATTCATTTGTGCCGTTTTAGCATAAACAGGAAACACATCTGACTCTAAATGATCAGTGTATGTGAACTGTGGAGCACATGGTGTACACAGTTGGCATGTGAAGTTGTGTTGACATACAATAATGACCAAGAAACTTTTAAAAAAAAAGAACATAATATATTCCTATCAGTTGTTTGTAAGAGACAGAAACATATTTATCAAGTGATGAAATGTGTTTTTAAGTAAATCAGTATGCCACTCTGTCAATGTCTAAATAACCCCCAAATGCAGTTTTTCAAAAATGTGCTGTGTCATTTTATAAATGTACACTGCAGTGAACAGCTGCCCTTTTGTTAGCACAAACACTTGCCTGTTTTTATACATTTCGTATTTTAATAAAATCTGGTTTGACAGGTGCTCCGTGTAATTTCCCCCCTTAGAATTTCAGAATGGCCTACAAAACATTGTTATTAGATAACAGTCTTGACACATCAAAGGTGTAACAGTTGACAGATGTTAATCTTTGTTGTTTCTTTGGCATATATTGTTGCACAATACTGCCATCTACTGTTGATGAATGGAGCATTGTCAAAACTAGAGATGATCCCTATCCCTATTATTTGCGGCATATTAAGGTAACACGTGTAAGTTGATTAATGCATTCGGAGACACAGAGAGAGAGAGAGAGAGAGAGAGAGAGAGAGTTTAATCAAAAGGTCCCCTGATAGTTAGTTTCCTCTCAGAAATTAAAGATGCCCAGCAGCACAGAGTCTGGGAAAGGAACAACAGGACAATTAAAACAATGGCCTTGTGGTCCTGCACAACCATTCATAATTAAACATTTGTAGGAATGGTTTCTGCACACTCAATGAGGTCATGCGATTAACTGGGACTTGGGGAAACCTTACCTCTGTCAGTGGTTGCCAAATGTGTTGTGTTATGTTGAGCCCGGGGGGGGGGGGGGGGGGGGAGGATTAAAAAAAGGAGCTGCACGTTCTCAATAACAAACATTTCGGTTTTATTATGCGAGTATTGTCTCAGAGAATATCAATAGGCTGTTGACTAAAAACACCCTCAGAAGAGGGTCAGGTGTAATGAATGTCATTTACTCGAATCCTCTGTTCTTTTATGCAGTGGTTTTGTAATAGAGCTACTGCCAATACAGCATTTAACTGACAAATAATCAATGATCTTATTATCCCTTTATATCCCACACTATTACATACAGACACTCGCATATAGCTCAGTAATCTCTGTAGAGTCTGTGTGCATGCAGTTACGTAATTTGAGGCAGAAAAAGTGATTGGCCCTGTGATTTAATTCACTGAGATAATAAACATGCATTGTGTTTGCCGTATCAAGCATGTCAAGTAGAATTATTTGCTTTAGGGCTTTTCACAGTGACGAGACGGGGACTAAAAGAGGCGGAGAGAAGGCAAACACTGTCAGAACTTGGAGCTTCAAAGTAAATCACTTCTAAACGCGATTGTTATTTTTTTTTGTGATGTGTGACCCATGACTACAGTCACACATCACAAAACCTCCCTGCGCCATTGGGAGCACGAGGCAGCTGTGGCTCAGGGGTTGTCCCTACCAGAAGGTTAGCGGTCCGATCCCAGGCTTCTCCTGTCGCATTCCACATGCCAAGATGTCCTTGGGCAAGATATATGACTCCAAATTGCTCTCACAGGGAAAACGGCTGGGCAAAGATGCGCTGCGTGAGTGTTAGTGCGACTGCCTGAATTCCAAATCTATACAATAATGAGCTCTGAGTGGCCGCCCCCGGGCCCCCGGGTCTTTCACCCCTTACCTGAATCTCACACAGAGCAATGTTCCTTCCACAAATCAGTGTCTCTTCAGAGATGTACATGGATGGATCAGCCTCACAACGTGCCCTCTTGCACACCGCCGTTGACTGTACATCGTCAACTCAAAGCACGTAATTAATGAGCTTCCTAATCGCCGGTACTTCATAATGCATCGATATGTTTCGTGTCAACAACAAAGAGGAAGACCGAGAACATATGTTTCTCTCTTTGAGCTTTTCTTACTTTGAAAGTGCAGCCATGACTATTTCCTGACCTATTACAAATATTAGACAAGTCAGCAAGACGTATCCGATATTTCTAATATGGTGGTGAAGGTGTGTCAGTTGTAATCAGCCATTCATTCGCAAACAAACACCGCGTCTAAACGCAGTCTACATATTGTGCATCTCATTAACCTCCTCAGTGCTGCTGTTTTGAGCATTTAGTGTCTTTCTGTCTTTTTGTGTCGACTTTTGTCGTGCACAAGCAGAGCACGTCCGGTGACTTTTATTTGAGCGGGAGCCACGTCAGGGAAACTAAAACTGCACTTGGCAATAAAGCGGTTTTACACCATATTAGTTTCAATTGCAGACACACTCTTCAGCAATTCGTCAACTCCTACCTGACGTGACCTTGGCCGAGGTGAAAAGGAGTCGGTACATTCACACTTAAAAATTGGGTGAGGACAAGCTAGACATCTCCGAAGCCTGCCATCTGCCACATCCTGGCATCGGCCTACATTTCAAACAGATGCAGTGGCTCCTCCACTGACCACCAGCGACAGCAGCAGCAGCAGCAGCAGCAGCAGCATACTGTCTCTCTTCGCTCTGCTCTCTGAGGCTCGCAGAAAGTATTGGTTGAACAGTGGTGATGAATTGTTGAGCAGAATTTAACTTTTGATTGAGTTTTGTTTCTTTTTTTTCATGGTAAGTTGTTGGCAGAAGCACACATAGCACTGCTTGACTGATTGTTTTTGATGAATAAGTAATAATTAAATGTTGAAGAGGCGTCATTAAGAAACTGACCATATTTACAAATCTGCACCACCATCTGCATCTGCATAGCTTTGATTTAAAGGGGCAGAGATTCTGTATAGGTGCAAATATTTTTTTTGTTTGTTTCTACTTTTGTGTTAGTGATGTATACGTCTCTTTCAGCCCACATGTTGTGTTTATGCAGCCAATAAACGAGGCCCCCAGTCTGTTGCTCTCAACTGCTTTCGCAGTGATTGGAGTTTAGAGCTGCCTCTGTCAGATTCAACGGGCACATGTTCTGCTATCACAATGCCATCCAAATCAGCATGAAGACATCACTGTCACATCACTCACCTTTTAGGGTCCAAACACACACTTGATCCAGTGAGACTTTTAGTATTAACTTAAGTCATAGTTTTTGCTCATAGTTGGTATAAATCGTGTGAAATGAGGAAAGTGCTGCAGTGTCTCTAATTAAATATCCACTACTCAGCCTAACACTCCAGAATTCACAAATGAACAATCAGCAAATTATTGTTTCATTTGCTGAATACATACAAATGCAAATTGCTGTTTTATGAGGGTTTGATAGCCCGACCATTTCTAGGCACATGGGCTGTTGCCAGGTAACCACAGAGATTAAAGCGTTTATTCAAACACATAACTGTCCTTAAAGAGGTGAATTGTCATCGGTACACTTAAAGTCTAGTAACTGTAATGAATAACAGCTGGAGCTGATGTTACGTCATTTTTGTACAGATTCAGGCTGACGTCTCGCCGCTGACCAACCTACAGTGATATTGTTGACTGTTTGCAAGAATTTAATATGACCATTCCCCCACAGATGCTTTGTAAGAAATGGATTCAAGCGAGGCACTGAGCTGTGAGGGAAAGGGGTGTAAAGACCAAACGGTGACACTGCAAATTTCTGATAAGGTCATGCGGTGCCATTTGGCCCCCCCCCAGAAAAAAGGCCATTTTCCATAGAGCGCGGAGGCAGTGTTGTAAAGCTCTCGCAGTAAACGCGACGTGCTCACACAGCACACATGTAATGCCGACCAAACAAAATGACTAGCTGGCATACCTGTCACCTGAACTGGCCCGCCCTCCAGTTCACACCCTGCCCATGCACACACCGTTAGAAAGAACAACAACAACCTGGAGAGGCTTACACTGCCGAGGGAGAGACGATAGCCAGGAGTGGATTAGTTAGCTGGTCACGGATGATTCGCTGTAAGTCTTCTCAGGCAGCACACATTCATGTGTGGTGTCAGTGTAGCTTTCACCACAGGGCTGATGGGAGGGTGTGGGATGTATTTGTTGCATTTTCTTTCCAAAGTGTGGCCTGCTCTTGATAGCTTCTCCGGAGTGATGGGCTTCACCCTTAATTATTTACTTGATGCTGTAAAAAAGTGATGCAGCATGTTGTGATTGACAGCACAGGCTGACTTATGATTACATCAGCAAAACCTGTCTGCCTCTGCAGCATCTTCAAATCACTGCTGAGCAGAGCCATCTTGAAATAGGCAAGAAAGCTGCATTCTTTGGGATTCTTTTGACTTTTTCCTGACGATATTGAGAGGAAGTGGAGAGGCATTATTTGTCTTTACAGTAGGCCCAAAACACAGCACCCCTGTTGAAATGCCAGGGTCTGTGATGCAAAAAAAAAAGGAAAATTATTGCAAAAGTCAGACCAAATCATAAAAAGATTAATCTTTTGATTGACCTTGGGTTAGTGTATAGATTTTCTATATCTACTGTTTATTCCTATTCCGTCTATCCTCTGTAGCAGTTTTCTTTAAGAGACAGATCCAATAGTGCACCAAGTGTGCAGAATCATCTAACTCCCCGCTGGAATGTGAATTAGCCCATTTCTTAAAATGTCAAATGATTCCTTTTTGATTTGCTGCTGAGACGGAGATGACAGATAGAAACAGAAATGTCTTTGTAATAGTTCCCCAAGTCAAATAGAGGGAGTTGATGGCAAGTTTAGCCTCGTTTGTTTGCCACGGTATTTGTATCATGGCAGGACGATTCAGATGCACGGTGGGACCTCTGAAGGTGAGAAACTGCCGGGTCAGGATAAAGGGATTGTGGACCTGCTAGTTTTCAATAAGCAGGCACCGACCTCTTCTATCTTATTACGGGTACAAAGTGATTCCGACGCCCTCCTTCATCCTCCGACCTCCTCCTCCTCATCTCTCACAATGTCCTTGCTTCTTTTTTGTGCATCACACGCTGAATTGAAATTTGTTCTTCAGGCAACTCTCCAGTTCTGCGTCGTCAAACCCATCATGGCCGTCATCACCATCATCCTGCAGGCCTTTGGCAAATATCATGACGGAGACTTCAAGTGAGTTGCGCATCACTCCTCACACATCGCATACATCCACGCCATCGCCGACAGGCTGGTTTAGCTGCTTTGCGTGCATATGGAAATCATTTGCGTTGAATGTGATTATGGCACCTCCTCCTCGCAGCAGGCGCGCAGAAAATATGTTGCATGCATTTCAAGTGCGTTCAAACTTTGCAGGTGATTCTGTTTCATGTTGTTATGTCATCGTCCTAATCAAAGCCCCCCTGGTAATTGTTGATATTGCAAAACATAATTTGGGAGTTTTTGCAACACGAACTAAATGAATTACACAATTATCGCTTTCTCTGAATGTCCTGAAATGAATCCCCTTAGTTCACATTGTGCGTTCCACTCCAAGGAGCAGCGAAGATGCATTGTTTCATTTCATGCTTTGGATTTAAACTGATGCAAAAAGCAGAGGACAAGTCTAATTTGAGTGTATGTCGGTGCCTCAGTAAGGGTCTGTTATATAATATAGTGAGTGTAATAAATAGTGGGATTGTCTTTAGCAAGCAATCAAAATCTATAATATCTGCATCTATCTTTGTGGGTGCTCCTCCCCTCCTCACACTTCAGTCTCTGAAGCTTTGACAACACTTGTGTCTAAACTCCAGATGCATAAGCGCAGAGTTTAACAAGGGCTTTAGACAGAAGTTTCCAGTCCGCTTTATCTCATCGCCCTCTCACTGTGGAGCCGAAAGAGGGGTGTGATTAAATTCTTCTCGCCTGTTTCTCTATGTACTTGAGCAGCTTAAGTGTCAGGCAGAGAGAGAGGGAGGGGAAAAAGTCTTTCTTCATGTCTCTATAGTGAATCTCTGATGTTTCACAGTTAACTCAGATACTTTCATCCAAGCATGCTCGCTATTCTACTCAGGAGTAATTAGTGTAGTCGCAGCTGAGCCCTCAGACATACCCTCCAGCATATAAAGTGGTTACAAAAGCGGGCTGACAATAAAGTATAGACAAATCGGCCTGTTTATCAGACATATTCCAGGCAAAGAGGGACATGTACAAAGAGCTTTTATTCAATGCTTGTTCATGAAGGGGATAAATAAGACGGCATTTCATGGTGAAAATGTCATTGAATGCGCGATTGCAGTGTCTCGTTCAGCCCAGTGTGATGAATGAGTCAATACAATGTCGGTCAGAAAACACAGCTGGGATGCTATTCGTGGACCCCGGATGGATAACGTTTGTAAAGGCGCGGTGTGGCCCTGCTTTGTTTCCATGCAGTGTGACCGGAGGATACCTGTACATCACCATCGTCTACAACTTCTCAGTCAGCCTGTCCCTCTACGCGCTCTTTCTCTTCTTCTTTGCCACGAGCGACCTGCTCAGGCCGTACGAACCGGTGCTGAAATTCCTCACAATTAAGTCTGTCATCTTCCTGTCATTCTGGCAAGGTAAAATCCACACATCTACTTTTTACGTTTTTTTTTTTTTCAGAGCTTGAAAACACACGGTGATGGTTAAAATGTCAACTCTCATTTTCAGGAATGGTGCTCGCCATCCTAGAGCGATGCGGCGTCATCCCCAACGCGCTCTTCATTGACGGACAAGAGGTGGGCGCCGGCACGGTGGCAGCGGGTTGGCAGAACTTCATCATCTGCATCGAGATGTTCTTCGCCTCCATCGCTCTCCGATACGCCTTCACCTGCACCGTGTACCAGGAGAAGAAAAATGAAGTGCCAGGTGAGCATCCGTGACGTCGTCGTTAGGTTTCTGCAGAGTCACTCGTCGACATCTTGCTGATGCCTGACTCCTCCTACTTCCTGGTTCATTCAAATTTCAGATGGCAATATAAAAAAAAATAAGCCAGTTAGAAAAACATTGAGTGTGCTACTATAAACCAGGCTTTAGTTGGCAGCGTAGCAGAAAAGCTTCTTGAGGGATCACCATGAAACTTGAATGAAGGATGCGTGGTCTGTCTCAGTGAGACATATTCAGTCTTCATCCAGATCCAGGACATGTCTGGGCAATCTTTAACTTTGTGTGGTTGGGTGATTTGCAACGTTTGTTACACAACACAAGTTTTGGTCCAATAGATATTAGGCAGTATTGATATTTACCAGCACTCTCTAGTGGATTGAAATGGGATTTCATGTGGGAGCTGTCGCGTATAGACTCCACTCGGTGCTGTTCTTACCAGACTCCGATTCAGAATCTCTGATTTATCCAATAATCAAGTTTGAACGTCTGCATATATTGGCACATTTGCACTCCGAGGCAGTGCTGTCGTGAGCTGCGCTTCTGTCAGCAGGGGCAGACTTCGGCCCGAGGGAATACACAGTTGCTCATGGCTCAGAGGACAGATGCCATTAAAGAAAGGCAGGGGAAGATGAATGGGAATTCAAAGTACATTACCGTAACTAGCAGGCAGCGCGGGGCGTCCGCGTGACGTCAGCGCTGCACACAAGGAGAAGACAAATGGTGGCCGAGGGAAAAGCCCTCTCCAGGGACATCAGTCATTTTGCCTTTTTTCCTGCCATGTGAGGAACCCATCTATCCCCTCGAGCTGCTTTTTATTCAGAGCCACTGGAGGTGATGATGAAAACTTGGGTATTTTTATACCAGCTTGATTTAAGAGCTTCTTTTTTCTTTTCTTTTTTTTTTTTAAATGAAAGTGAAAATAAAATTACGTAATGAAAAGGAAATGGCCCCCAACCTTTTGTAGTGGAAAGAAACTCATTATCCCTTGGACCAATCTGGTTGTAACACACTGCTTTATAGTGAACCTCTGGTCTGTTCATGTTCGCGCTGGGCATTGTATCCCCCCTAGAATACAAGATACTTTTCGTCTCTTCAAATTAAAAGAGTTTCTGCTGTTGCTGCTGTTGCTGCTGCACCACCCCCACCCCTGGGTGCTGATGTATGTGATTGCAAAGGTTGCAACACCTCTGCTTTCCTGTTCCTCTGCTGCAGCACAGGAAGAAGAAACCCAGCAGACCATGCCTAACGGCTTTGTACCCCCCCGCCAACACCCATACACCTTTCCCTTTTCTCTGACACCTCCAATCCTGCACAGACCACACTACCAGTGACCCTGAAACTGAAGAGCTGTACATGTCTGCTGGCTCTGTCTCTCTCTCTCTCTCTCTCTCTCTCTCTCTCTCTCTCCCTCTCTCTCTCTCTTTCTCTCTCTCTCTCTCTCTCTCTTTCTCTCTCTCTCTCTCTCTTGTGCGGCAGACACCCTCTTTAGTTCGGGGGTAAATTCAACCTGGCTCACAGCTGGGGGCTGAGAGAGCATCAATACTGGAGCGTGACTGTGACTGAGTTCAGTCCATTTAGAATTTGCAGCTGGCAAGAAGGCCACGGTGAAGAGGGAAAATCTGTCAGCGATGCTTATATGTATTGTTGGAAACTATTGCTACAGAACCGGGACGCTACAAGTTTAAAATCAGTTATTTGTTGGAATGGTTTCCTCAATCAGCTTCTTATTCAACGTGATGCACTTTGCCAAAGTTTTGATTTTATGTCATTATAGCTCAATATTTTCTTTGTTTTTTTTTCAAATAGTCTTACTTGTTAAACTTGGAATAACACAATGGCACCAGCTGGGATTTTTTTCAGCAAATTTCAACGACCAAATAATACTAACGCAGATCAACCTAATATTGGAAACATTTACAACATAATTGATAACATTTTATTAAATGTTGAAAACAATTATTTATACTTGTTTCACATACATTATTTATGTATTGTTATTGAGAAATTATTTTGATTCATAGGCAGGTTTTAATCATAAAAGCATTTTCATCATGCAAAAATGCAGAATTCCAAAAAAATAGAAGTAGAAATTTGGACCTCTTAGCTGTATCTTGAATCATTTTTAGATGACCGATAGATGCATCCTCACCACCAGATGCCACTCAATCCTACACAATCTACCTTGAATTATTACTCGAAAAACATAATTCACAATGTAGCTGTCATGCGAGTAGGACTTGAAAGCTTTTTTCCATTATTCCCCGTTTTATCCTCATTAAAAAACCCGGTACTTTCAGTGCCGGGAACACCCCTGACATCAACTTCCTCATATTAGAGTTCAGATGCCCTAATTCATCCCTGCATCTCATCACATGCCCCAGTTTATGACCAATTAACTCCATCTGTTGCTCCTCCCGCAGAGAGCATGCCGCCAATGCAGAGCATCTCCAGCGGCCTGAAGGAGACCATGAACCCGGGGGACATGGTGCAGGATGCCATCCATAATTTCTCCCCGGCCTACCAGCAGTACACGCAGCAGTCCACGCAGGAAGTGATCCAGCCCAGCGTCAACGGGAAAGGGGGCACGGGGGACAAGGGCTCCCGCAAGTCCGACAAAATCATGCTGATTACCTCCGACGATGAATTCTAGGCATTGACCCAGCAACATCCAGGTGCTTGTGTCCTCGCCACCCGTCTCCCTGACTCGCTGGGGAAACAGCTGCAGCGCATATTACACAGAGCTGGATTGAATCCAGGTATTTAATTTCCATTTCCCCCAGTATTTTAAGATGGACTGCTTACTTCTGCCACTTTCCAATGAATAATTTAAACGTTGAGGGGAGTGGAGGAGGAAAAAAGGAGGGTTTTAAAATTAGCTCAATGACCAGAGATTTAATCTAGTGGCGTCTCGGCTTTAATAATCCCCAGGAAAATGACGTGTCACCTTCACCGTATCGGCGGATCTGGAGCTGTACGTGGTCTTTAAATCAAGCTGCTGTAGTGTTTCAGCAGTGGCCCCTGATTCTCCCTCCGTCATTATGTCAGAGCGCGCCGTCGCCCCTCTGGCCGTCTGAAGTGCGTTCCCTCTGAATCACGTCGGTCGCGAAGAGAGGGTGATTAACAGTGTGTGTCGCTCCGTGTGGGAAACAGGGAAGCCTGGCAATGGCTTTGAATGACGCCTCGCGGATTCTGGCATCTGCTTGTTTGAAGTATTTGCCGAGTGTCCCTTCGCCTGGTTTCCTGACAAATGGAGGGAATCATTCAAAGAGCCATCCGCTCTGGAGCCGGCGTCTCAAACTGCAAACGGCAGATGTGGACAAATCGGATAAACCTGTCTCCTACAAAGTGGGGGAGTCGTATAATTCTCATTAATTTTCTCAGCGTGCAACAGAGCATGATTCAGGGCAACCTGATTGGTTTATCACAGACGTCAGCGACGAATCGTTTTGCAGTGTCAAGAGCCTGTTTGAAATGAATGCGTTCACGCATTTATTCACTGTATCGTTTAATCTTTCAGGGTTTTTTGACAAATGTACAGAATTTGATTGTTGTAAATTTTGGTGTGTAATACGTTTTATTTGTGTGAAACCTTTATTTAATGTGTGGAGTTCAGACATAGTCAGACCAAACCAAAATCTGCATGGAGGGGGAAACAGAGTAGAGATTATACTGTATATTACCATTATTAAGTTCATTAGTTAAGAATGGATTTGTAGAGCGAGTAGTAGTTTGTTGAATTTTGATACTCTCTTGTGCCAATGATAGCTGACTTTCTGGGAAAGCAGAAATTAAACTACAGTTCAAAACAAATTTTAAAAAATTCTGATTCATGTCTTTTTAGCATTCATTCAAAAAGTTTTTTTCCCCTCTGTAACCCATTCACACAATCAGCCATGGCAGTATCCCCATTAGGTCCCATATTGCTGCCAAAACAACCCTGATACATGGAGACAAGGACTCCATGAGACCTCTGAAGGACTACGTTGGTGTCTTGCACCAACCAGTCAATGTCAGTTGTTAAAAAAAGAAAAGAAACAGCAACATAACGAAAAATCTTATTTTAAGCAACACATGTGGCAGTGAAGCGTTTTCCTGTTCAGTCCAGCAGCCGATCTTTGCATGTCGGCGCAAAAACAAAATAATCACAATAATAAAGCCAGACCTCAGTGTCCTCACACAATGACTGGACACATGGTGGGAATCCTGCCTGGTTTCCATTCACAACAAACTGCAATTAGTTGTGTGCTTTGGTACTTTTTAAAAAATTTTATAAGAACTATATTTCTTTTTCCCCCCCAGCAGTTTGAGGTACAGTAGCTCCTCTGTTGGACTGGACCACGTAGTAAAGCCTTCACTCCCCTCATGCATCAGTGAGCGTTGTCCACCCATGACCCTGAACCGTATCCCAAAGCACTCGATCCCCACTACTACATATCACCAAGTGTCACTCCAAATCAAGTTACCTTCGCAGCCATGCAGGGTAGCAAACAAACAAAACGTCCTCATGATTCCGCTTCAAAGAAAAAGCTGTTTTTTTTTGTTTTTTTCATGTGCAGACCTATAAACTACTTTGTTTTTCCACTGTCTGCATGAACGCAACATGTTTGCATAAAACCTGAGAATTAGAATGTGAAATCTTGGCATATTTTTAATTGTAAGACTCACCATGTAGATGGATTGGGAGGGCCCAGATTTGGAATTGGGTCCCCAGTTCACCACTTTTGGTGTTTTTTTGTTTTTTTTAACATTCCTTACCAATCGCCTACCCATGACAGTTTCAGTTTCTTCTGACTTCAACATCAACTTCCAGGACAAACTGTTCCTTTGGTGGCCCATGGTATCCCCACTCACTGCCAGGTGTCATCGTAACAAGATGATTACGATCATTCACGTCATTCATTGGTTTACACTCACCTGCCACTTTATTTGGTAGTAGAGTGAGTGGTCTCCTGCTGCCGTTGCCAGTACGTTTAATGAATCTATATCTATTCAGAGATGCTCTTCTACAGACCTTGGCTTTATCATGCGGTTGTGTGAGTTATTTCTATCAGCTCTTGTAGAGCTGAACATTTTCCTTTTATCAAACCATCGCCTATAAACCCCAACCCCCTGAAATACGTACTCGGCCCATCTGGCACCATCAACCATGCTACATTTAAATCACTGGAATAATCTCTCGTCCTCATTCTGACGCTCAGTTTCAACCTCCTCACCATGACCACCACCCGAAATGCCGCGATTTGCTGCCACGTGATTGGCTGATAAGATATTTGCACACAAAAAAAACGAGTAGTGGAACCAATGTGCCTAATAATTTGGTCAGTCATTGCCATTGTAATTGCTCAAGTTAGATGAGGGGGGGAAAAAAAGCTTTATTTTGAGAGTACAAAAACAGACACAGCAGATCTATTTATATCGGAATAATTTACCATACATATCATCAGAGCAGGAACACATACAGATATTTATTTGTACATGAGGGTAGTTCATTGAGAAAACATGACAATAGATGAATGAAAAATAAAAAATAATTTAGGTGTTTTTGTCTTTAATTACACAAAGCAATGAAATAAATACAAAAATATATATATATATGAGCATGAATAATGACAAGCTGTGAAGTGGATACATAGACATGCTGCCTTGTTACTATCCTTCTTTACAGTCACTCACCGCGGCCCCATTGTGTTGCCATGAGACCGGACATATTGGTTACACCGACACAGAATCTGCTGCTGTCGAACTAACATTCAATGAATTTCATCCATTAATTCTCCCACAACCACGTAATCCATACACAGGCTCCATCCCTACCAGCATGGAGCTTTACTTTGTGGAACCGAATTTATAGGCACGTACAAATCCCCTTAATCTAGTTATATATCTACGCGTGTGATATCAAACACTGTAGCTTGTCAGGCTGGCGAAGCTTGTGTGTGTGAAAGCTTATACATTTCCAACTCACAATCTTGAATAGTCAAGATGAATGACCTCGTTTCTGTACATACAAATTGCATTGTCATGACTGGTATATAAAAAGAAATAACAATTGATATCATAAACAGTTCTATTACAGCTCCAAGCTTCACCACATTTAGTAAACACCCATGAAAGTTAATGTTTTGTGCCTCGGCTCGCCCATGAAATATTCGCTGTAATGCTTCCGAAATTCATTTGAAAAGAAAACAAAGTTCTGCAGCTTTTGTTGTGGTAAAAAAAACAAAAACAAAAAAAAAGTGCTGTGAAATGATTGTGTCTGGCGAGTGTGATGAAATAGCATAACATGTGTTTCAAGCTGAATTCCCCTGCAGAGGTTTGTCTTCTAACATGGCACAGTAAAGTTAAATAGAGTTTTTTTAAAGTGTTCTTCTGGAAACGAAAGCAGTCATCCATGATCCAAATACAGTAATGAAGATTAGCCACGCCTTATTCAACAGCATTTGAAATCTTTCCCACAAGGAGGTCATCATCATCATCATTATCATCATAATGTTCTTCAGAAATCGCTTTGAGCTGTGTCGTCTGAAAAGTGACTCGTTGTAAACATGTGTCCTTAAATTCCCCGATGACCTTGAACTTTTAGCAGCATTAGAATTCTGATTTCAGGTGAATATTTTTTTTTTTAGCTTTTACAAAAGTATAACTTTCATAGGAAGTCGTTGATGAGATCATGTTTTGAATACGATACAAGGTCTGTGTCACAATGACTGGCTTGGTTCACATACAGGCTGAGACTGTTCCCTCCACCATGGGCTTTGTTTTCCTTTGTGTTTGTGTCACTGAGCAGGATCTGGAAAAAATGACTAGATGTACGACCAAGCCACTCGATGGAAGGATGAGTTTATGGATCAGGTAAGAACATACATTTTTTTATGGATTCAAGATTTATTTTTTGTCTCTTTGACATTGTATGATGCTATATTAAGTCCATACTGAAGGAAAGAGAAATTCTCTAAATTTGTCTTAAAACATGTAAATTACTTGTTCCAGGGATCATTTACATCAAACATGTTCACTAAAAGTCAAAAGAAATAAAGTTGTAAATCTACTCCTTTTCAAATAGGCTGAACCAGTCATCTCATTTTCTGAGAACACTAAAAACCACTTTCATTCATTACAATTCCAATTTTACATTATTGTCATTTCACTTTTTTCTTCAATATGCCATAAAGTCTCTGCTATGCAATATGGATTTTTTTTTTTTCACATTTGAGAAATGAATCCGAAAGACCAGAACTCATAAAGGCTTACTTTGTTGATAATTCAAATTGCGAATTACAAATTTCTTATTCAAATCAAATTAAATATCTGAGATAATTGACACCTGTGCTAAAGGGAACATGTTTGGCATAAATGTCCGTCTCAGTGAACTAGATATTGTGCCAAAATATGTTGTACTCCTTCACCAACTGTGCTTGAGCAGTCAGGACATATTATCCTACGTGATTCTTTACGGTCAGTTAACTGCGGCCTGCATGTCACCACAGTCACCACCGGTCTGAATCGTGTGTGTGTGTGATAAATGTGCTGAGAAGAACTATTCATTCCAAGGTTTCAGCTGTGAGAATAGTTTTCTCATTGTACATGTGAATACGAGGTTGTTTTCATGACAGAACGGTTACATAATCACACCACTCCCAAGGATAGTAAAAGACATAAATATAGAAAAATATGTAATATATATTTATACTATATATATATATATTTATAATATACTGTATATGCATATAAAACTAGGTATCAGAAAGAGGTTGTATCAACAAGTGACAATACACAATGAGAGTAAGAACACAGCAATGCCCCTGCTTCAACATCACAGCAGGTTGTACAGCAGCAGAGTTCCCCGCACTGTTCTTTCGCAGCTATGGAACAAAGGGGGGTTGGGGGGAGGGGGGGTGGGGGGGGTGAGAACAGTCATGTCCTCTTAGCCAAGAGAAGATCCTGACACGAACAATCTCTATTCACTTCACTCCAAATTAGGAATGGATCCTCGGTATGAACGGCTTCATTTCAAGTTCATATTAAATATCTCCAAAAACGCGACGCGACGGGAGGAAATGTCTCGTTTGTTTGGTTGCCGTGACACCACTGGTTCTAGAGATGGCCGTCGGGAGTTCTCTTGCAGAAGAGTGTGTCAAAAGCAAAGTGAATGGCGAGCGAGCGAGCGAGCGAGTGAGCGAGCGACCAACACCGGCGAGCAGCAGAGGGAATGACTTGTATGTTTGGACGGAGCGTAAATGACAGGCATCTGTAATGTACAGGAGGAAGTGAGCTGGACTGCGCTTCAGTCGCCGGGACCGCTCTGGTTACACTATATCCAATATGGATTACCTACCTAAGAGTGGCATCGGGGGGTGTGGGGGTGGGTGGGTGGGGGTGGGGGGGGGAGCGAGGCAAAACGGTCACCCAATAAGTGCTTCTGCGTACACATCGGAGGACACTGTGCTTAGCTGCCGGGGGGGGGGGGGGGGGGGGGGAGCGAGGCAAAACGGTCACCCAATAAGTGCTTCTGCGTACACATCGGAGGACACTGTGCTTAGCTGCCCGTACGTGAGGCTCCGCCCTGCAACGCGTGGTCACACCACGTTCCATCATCGTGCACTTTGAAGGCTCGGCAACTTCAGGAAAGAGCTTCTTGTTATCTACGTCGTCAGGATCTGCGAATTGTTTATACTGCGTCTCAACAGTTTCCTTATAAGTGCTCTAGCGCCGGGGGGGGGGGGGGGGGGGGCGAAGTGCAAGGAACCGCTAGATGTCACTAACTCCTACACAACGCACCTTTAAAGGCTTCAGCTTCCAAGTAGGACCGGAGTGCGGCACATTCTGGAGGATGCTGCCGATGTTCGACGATTGGCTTTTGAATCCTTGGTCTGACCGAAGCAAATATTTAGGCAACTATACTTCCAAATAGACCGCGTTCACTTTAAAGGCGCGGTGTGTAAGATTTCGGTCATTTCTGTCACTTCTATAAAATAACATACTGACGTCTTCGTGAATTTGCATTCACCTAAATGTTATATGTTTTTCGCATTACCCTTAAATGAGCCCATTGGTGTATATTTACATGAGGAGAGGGTCCTCTCTACGGGGGTGGCCATGTTTTTACAGTAGCCCAGAGTGGACATACTGTTTTAGTGACAGCTGAAGTCGACTATAGGTTCTCCGGCATGTTCAAAAGGGTGAGGGTGAGGTGGTGGATACGACATGCAACTTCACCTCTCGGTGTCACCAAATCTTTCGCACTGCACCTTTAACCGAATTCTCGAAGCCTGTGGTTTGATGGCTGCGAGGAGAAGATCCCTCTCGAAACTAATTTCACACAGATCAGTCCTGGGTCCTTTTAAGGCAACAACTTTGGTGACTCAGGCACTTTTATCATCAGGAAAATAGCATTTGGGAAAGGTTTTGCTGCCACATACGGACGCTGCTTGAATCTCACGAGTTAACTGCTTAAAGGTGCAGTGTGTCATTTCCGTCACTTGTAAAAAATATTGCTGCACTTTACAATCACCTAAATGTATTACTTTTTTTTCCATTCCCCTTAAATGAGCCCATTAATGTATATTTACGATATTTAGGAGCGGGTTCTCTCTACGGGGTCCGCCATGTTTTTACCGTAGCCCAGAGCGGATGTACTCAGCATCTGTTGACCTTTAGATGACTTTTTAACTGAAGTCTGCCATAGCTTCTCCTGCATGCTCAGAAGAGCGCGGGTGAATTCACCTGGAGATGTCGGCGAACCTTGCACACCGCACCTTTAATGCTAATAAGTCTCCGAGGTGTCGTAGGCCAGTGCTCCCACATTAAGGCATGTCAAACACTTTCTCCCGCTAAACGAAAAATTAATCTCTGCCTTGAGTCGGGGACGTTGGGGGTCACAGAGGCCCGTTACCCTGCCGGTGCTGGTGGTGGGGCAGCGGGGGGCGGGGGGGGGTCGCACAGTGCACAGACAAATGTGTAAATCAGACGGAAGGAGGAGGAGGAGGGGGGGGAGGAAGTGGGTTGAATTCCGAACGAACATCGCGGCGGAGCTGGCCGGCCCCCGGCCCATCCCTCAGTCTAACTACTGAGCGTCCTCTCAGCACAGGATGGGGGGGGCGCAGGCCCGGGTCACCAACCAGGAAGGACCAGGCAGGACGAGGAGAGCCCAGTCCTGTCGACACTAGGACGGGGCCGAGAAGGGGGTGGGGCCGTGGTTGCCGGCCGACTTGACGATGGTGATGACGCTGGTGGCGGCAGCCATCTTCCCCGGCGAGAGGGGCCCACGGGTCACAGTCCGGGCGAAGCACTGCAGGGCCTCGTACTTGGCCCTGAGGGCGTCCAGCTCGAGGCGCATGCTGGCGTTCTCGCGGGCCAGCTTGTCCACCTCCAGCTGCAGCTCGATCTTCTGCCGCTCCAGCTCCTCCTTCTGGGTGACGCGCTTGATGCGGCAGCTGGCGGCGTAGCCCCGGTTCTTCAGGGTCCGCCGCCGCTGCTTCAGCCGCACCACGTCCTCCTTGGTCAGGCCGCGCAGGTGCTGGTTGAGCTCGCGCACCGACATGGCCACCAGCTCGTCGTCGCTGAGCGCCGGGGCATTCTCGCCCGCCTCCTTCTTGACCTGCGGGACACGGGCGGCGGGTGAGACACAGGGGCACGTCCCAGACGGGAGTCAACCACAGGGCAAACGCTTCGCACTCCGCTCACACTCACCTTTAAAGCTTTGCTCGTCTTAAAATGAGTCGTCATTCCCTGCATGCGGACACCTGGCTCGGTTCTCACGGAACACTCTCTGAGGAGCAAAACAGAGCAAACGGCATTCATTTACATTCATATATTGAATCATTTTATTTGCCAGAATTCTGTTCGTGGAAAAAAAGACGTTCGTTTTTGCTATTTAAAAATGAACTGACTTGTTAGGAACTAAAGTAACCAAAGTTTATATATATACATATATATATATATATTTATACATTTGTTATAAATTGTTGTAATTTATTTTTACACTATCAATATAGTAAGATTATAGTAAGAGGACAGGGCTTTTCCTCTTGACATAGTGCTGTGAAATAGTTGCATTAGTCCTTTAATTGAAATACCATCATACATAGTCCCTGAGTGTGTAGCACTGTGAATTGTGTGACGGTGTCATCTGGGTCACTGCCCCGAGTTACTCCACTGAAAACGACATCACAACAACGTCCCAGGGCTACTTCATGTGTCAATATTTGTGTTTGAGAGGTAGTGGCGCGGTAGCCGCCACGAGAGGGCAGCATAGCACCGCTCACCACTGGATGTATTTACACGCAAGAGAGGGAGAGCTTCCACAATCTAGTACACTAGTCCTGTCAAGATTAGAAACCTGCTGCTCACCATGCACCTAAACCCTCTGCTTGAGCGTTTTCCTTTCTATTCCTTTTATTTATTTATTTTTTTAAAGCCTCCCTGTGCTCATTACACTGGAGCCACATGCCTCCCAGACAGCCGCCATGGCCAAAAAAAGCCAGAGCGCTGAGCTGTGATCCAGTGAGAGGCACCCCCCCCCCCCTCCCCTCCCCCCACCCCCCAAGGCTCCATTTCAGGACCTGCAGACCAGCCAGGCTGACTGCGAGTGCACTGTTCCATGCTCCACTGCTGCCATGGAAACACCCTGCCAGTGGGGCGTGGGAGTGTGCGAGTCACATGGTCAGCGAGAGGATAAACAAGTCTCATTCATAACCGCAACACGGCCTATACATAGTACAAATAAGAAGCACCAACTTGTGCTGATAAGTCAAAGGCGCCCCTGTGTGCAAGCCTCTCTGTGCTCATTACACTGGAGCCACATGCCTCCCAGACAGCCGCCATGGCCAAAAAAAGCCAGAGCGCTGAGCTGTGATCCAGTGAGAGGCACCCCCCCCCCCCTCCCCTCCCCCCCCCTCCCCTCCCCCCACCCCCCAAGGCTCCATTTCAGGACCTGCAGACCAGCCAGGCTGACTGCGAGTGCACTGTTCCATGCTCCACTGCTGCCATGGAAACACCCTGCCAGTGGGGCGTGGGAGTGTGCGAGTCACATGGTCAGCGAGAGGATAAACAAGTCTCATTCATAACCGCAACACGGCCTATACATAGTACAAATAAGAAGCACCAACTTGTGCTGATAAGTCAAAGGCGCCCCTGTGTGCACGATGGCGGTGCTCCCCCCCACACCCCCCACCCTCACACCCCACCCACTCCGACCCCTCGTGGTTTTTGGTATCTCATGCCTCTGCGGGGACGCCGCCGGCCTCGGCGCATTCAAACCAAACCATCACATCAGCAGAACATTTACAGTCGTGCTGAACTTTATGGGATGTGCATGTGGAACATTCCTGCAGATAGAGTGTCACACAGGAATACTTTCCCTCACAGTCACCCGGTGTATTTTCTGCCGGGAAACAATGTCAGTCTATCGATCCCGGGCCCCGGGCCCCCCACCCTCACCCCCACCCCCACCCCCACCCCCCACACACAACCCCACCACCACGGCTTGCGTGGATCCTCTTACATTCAGGGCTTTTCCTGAGCTGCCCCATGCCCTTATTTCACTCCCGCCGGGTAAATTTAGCTGCACGGTGCTGACGCAAGTTTCTGCCGACTAAACAACTTGAGGGAGCGCGCGATAAGCGGTATGTCAGGAAGAGGGCAAATGCTGTGTGCAGGCCCGTGGGCCCGGCGCGCCGCGGCTCCTCTGGGTGTGGCCGCTCCTTTTGGGATATTCATCACAACGTCACGTCCTGCGAATGTATCGCTTTACACGCGCCCGTCTTTGCCGAGGCCGAAACGTTAAAAAAAAACCTCGGCGCTGCAGTCTGGTCCGGTCGTCTCACGTCGGCTTTAAAGGTGCAGTGCGTGGGGGTTCGGTGGGGTGGTGCCTGCGGCCTCACCCTTCCCTTCCAGGGCACGTAGCAGAATCTAGGGTGGCTGAGGTAATGGTTCATGAGCTGGTTCAAAAAAGAGTCTTAAAGGTGCAGTGACGCTGTATTGTTTCCACAGAGACTCCCCCCTCCCCCCCCTCCCCCCCCACCTCCCCCCCCCCCTCCCCTCAACCGTCCCGTCCAAACATGTAGTAGAACCTGTGATGGGCTGTTTCGTTTGTCCTTTCGCCAGATGATCCGCTCATCCCAGAGTAATGAAAACAACTGTTCGCCAAGTCGGGCGATGATACACACATAAGAAGGTCAGTGTGATCATTAATGATTCTTTTGTTTTCTGTCAATGGAAATCAAATCCATTTTTCCTTCATTTCAGACGCTGCTTCCTTTAATTGTCAGAGTGTGCCGTTTGTGTTTTCGTCCGAAACCTCCAAGAATCCGAACTTGGGGAATGAGCAGATGAGTAACACACACACACACACACACACACACACAAACACACACACACACACACACACATACACACCACAAAACAGCTAGAACCGCTGTTTTGGAGATTTGCAGAACATCTGTTGCTCTCGCATGCTCTCTCTCTCTCTCTCTCTCTCTCTCTCTCTCTCTCTCTCTCTCTCTCTCTCTCTCTCTCTCTCTCTCGCTCTCTCTCTCTCGTCCTTGAGTCGTCTTGCAAAAAGACTAAAAAACACAGAGATTGCTCAAGTGCATTTTCGGGAGCTTCAAATTAAAGATTAAGGGCTGAAATAAAACATTCCTCGACGGCAACTTGGCCCAAACAGCCTCATTTAAGTGGTGTTGCGTCAGAGGGGGGGTCCCTGGGTGTATTCCTGAGCAAAGATCATGGAAAAGTGGGGTGGGGGGCCTCCCTCTCTCTCCCGCTCTCTCGCCCTCTCTCTGCATACAAGAGGCCTCCAAGCTCGGAGCAAGAGGCCAGGTTGTTTCCCTTCAAATTCTTTCGGCATGTGCTTATGTTTTTGCAACTCGCGCAGGGACAAGGTTTTTCTGATCAAGATGCCAAAAAGTTTCCTGGGAGGAAACGCAGCAGTTGCTCTGCACATGCGGCCAGATCCCACTTTTTTCTTCTTCTTCCTCTTGTTTTTTTTTTTATGATTTGACCACACAGAGAAACACAACAAGTCCCCCGGGCTCTCGCTCTCGTGCACAACACAGCTCCCCCCCCCCTCCTCCTCCAAAAACCAAGAGGAAGAGAAAAAAGAAGTCTGAGAAAAACACCTCGAGGAAAAGCTGCAGATGTCGGGGGAATAAAGAGCAAAAACCGCATTCCTGAGTGAACACACATGTGCAGAGCCTCACATGCACGGAGGCCCGGTCTTGGCCCCGGGAAGGAACACAGCCGTCTAAATATGTCCTGTGATGCACTCGGCCATGTGGCGGGGGGGGGGGGTCCGGAGCATCCAGGCTTGTAAAACAACGGCTGCAAAGTTCACAAAATGTCTGGAATTCAGAGGAGAGTCTCGCGTCCTCACACTTGCCCCAACACAGCAAACCGCCGCCTGCGTGCGTGCGAGCGAGCACACGTGTGAGAGACGTCGGCCATCTTTTCTTTCACGCAAGATGTAAACAAAACGTCCGCCATCGTTTTCACTTTTCAACCGTGTGCCACGGAGAAAAGTGCTCGCCGAAGATCAAAAACCCGACGCAGACAAAGGGAAAGCAGGATTTTCTCCAAGAGTCTGTAAACGCAGACGTCTTCGCGGTGAAGTCGGCGTTTTTCCTTTGATGTGGGGAGGCTGAGGTTTCCTGGGAAACCTGCTGCCGTGTTATTCAGCTGCACGCCTTTTCTTTTTGAACCACTTCAAGAAAAACAAGACAAGACAGAGGCTGGATTCATCTTCATGAAGTAGCGTGAACTGAAACAAGTGTCAAAGGTCCAACATGCAGGATTTAGGGGACACTTGATTGATTATAGCGCAAACATGGGCCCGTGGGCCAAAACCGGCCCACCAGGTGGTCCAAGAGTCAGTAACTGCAATGTTTCAGTACAAGTAAAAGTAGTCGCATGCTATTTCAGTTTTGAGAGAATGGACTTTAGTAAAATGTCATAGTTGTTGCAGTTCCCTGGTGATTATGCTGGTCCCGCCCACTTCAGATTGAATATGTATGTGGCCCCTGAACTAAAATGAGTTTATTGTGACCTCAGTGTAAGATTCTTTCTTGTTATTATCCAAGAATGAGCCCTTACATGTATTATCATATTCAAAGACGCCCCAGAGACGCCCCCATGTATTATTCCAGCAGGAGATTCATTCACGGGATTCCAGGAAAAGGGGCGTGGCCACCACATAAAAGCTACGATACTGCCAACAGGCCTGCATATGATTTTTTGGCACGTCGGAAGAGTCGTTAACGGACTGGACGCTGCACATCCTCCATCGTACCTGCGGCTCCTCCGTTGTTTACGTGTTGTTATGTTGTTTGTTTTTTGTTTATTATCTACCTTTTATTCATGTTTTTTTTCATGAAATATGAGCATGATATTTTTTTTTTATTTATCTTTAATTCCTCTTTCTGTGGCGGAGTGAACTTGCCACGTTCCACCTCCTGTGGCTTTTTGCATTTTCTCGCGCTTTTCTGAAAACACCGGCGGCGGCAGCGGCCGGTTGTTATGAACTGGTCGGAGTTGTGAAGCTCATGTGCGAGAGTCTGAACCCGCGATCGTCCGCAGACCGCATCTGGAAAAAAAAACCCAAAAAAAAAGATGGCCGGAAATAGGCTGCCAAGTGCATCCTCGCCATTAGGTGTCGCCACATCCTGCGCGCAGTCTGAAACACGGTGGCTGTGCACTAACTCCATAAAAAGACCCATTCCCTTTTTTGTTCACCGATGCCAAATGTTTATATTTGTGGAAAGTCAGGCATCTGGTCAAGTTCAAGGCTGAGGCACTGGAGCCGCACGCAGCAGGTAAAGCCTGGGGCCCCGAGCGGCTCCTAAAATAAACAGCACATCAAAGACCCCGTGCGCTCATGCTCGGGTGATAAATGCAGAGTTGGCTCGTCTGGCCTCCTTGTTTTCCTTCTCTGCTCGGGACCGAGTTGAGCAGACCCTCCGACACATTCCTGCGAGAAAGCTCCAGAAAGCATTTTTTCCCTCTCTCTTTCTCTCTCTCTCTCTCTCTCTCTCTCCCTCTCTCTCTCTCTCTCTAGGAGGAGAGCTCTCTTGCTGCTGCTCTTTCCCCAGCGCAGCACATTTGGTGGGATCTCATGTGAAGGAAATGGAGAGCATAGCTGAGCGGTGACTCACGCTGTTTACTGGTAAAAAAGCGACGGCCAGCGGCAGGGAATCACGCCCGCCCCGATCTGACGTTTCCTGGAAACTCCCGTTGTTTCGTGGGGAGGAAGGAAAAGTACAGACGGACCTTGGAAAGGGTTGGCATGATCGCCGGAGCGTTGGTGCGGAAAAGGGAGGAGAAGCGTCCGAGCCCAGATACGAGCAGGGACGCCGGGATCCGGAGAAATGTCAAGAATGCAACCAAACAAAAAAAAAAAAAGAAGAAGAAGCAGACAACCTGGGAGTGTGGGAAAGAGGGAAACTGTGAAATGTGCTCCTGAGATGCTTACATCACCTCTCACTCTCTCTCTCTCCGGCTCCACATACCAAAACAAACCAAAGCTCTTTAGCTGAACGCACTCCGCGATTAACAATCCAGCAGATTCCTGTGCTCCTGCTCAAAAACAAGCCCCGGCTGCTGCCACACCGTCGGCGTAAACATCGGCAGCATGTGACAGCAGCGTGTTGTGGAACTGTTTGTCTGCGACGTAAGCCGCCGCCGCCGCCGCACAGTTTGAATCGCCGGTGGAGGGGGGAAAGGCGGGGGAGGGGGGGGGCTCCATGGAAAGGAAAAGAGAAATCAACAAGTGAATCAGCAAGTGGACGAGGAATTCCCAATAACACGATCGCACCGCGCGACACCTCTGAGGGTCAGGGGTGACAGCGGGTGGGCCACTGTGAGGCCACTCAGCAGGGCAGCCAATACCAAAGATGACCCCCACCTGCAAGAGTCAAAACAGTTCAAACGGCAGCAAAACACACAACACCACAGCGGATGCGCTGACGGTGACTCAGCGCGACCGCAGCTATTCCACTCTCACAAACACACCACCGCAGACCCTCTGCACTGGCTCTCCCTTAAAGGTGCAGTGTGTAAGATTTGGGGACATCCAGAGGTGAAGGTGCATGTTGTAGCCATCGCCTCACCCCTCGGAACACGGGGGAGAACCTGTGGCAGACTTCAGCTGTCATTAAAACTCAAAAGATCACTCTGGGCTACTGTTAAAACATGGCGGCCCCCCATAGAGAGGACCCACTCCTCATGTAAATATACATTAAAGGGCTAATTTAAAGGTAATGGGGGGGGTGCAACCTTTAGGTGATTATGAATTCATGAAAATGACAGTATGGAATTGTTTTGTAACATTTTTTAGAAGTGACAAAAATGTCTCAAATCTTACACACTGCACCTTTAATCACATCTGACCACGACAGTGAGAAATATGGAACAGTGATCAGCTACATCTCTGGGTGGGAATTTCCTGAGGTGACTTATTACTGTCGCACACACACACACACACACACCACACACACACACACACACACACACACACACACACACACACAGACACACACACACACTGTGGTGGCAAAATGAGTCAGCTACTATAACACCCCTCTCATCCAAAAGAAGACATCATCACTTTGCAGATGTTAACATCATGACAGAGGAACTGCACCCGCTCCCACCGCCTCCGTCACACACACACACACACACACACCTCTGTGGCCATTTCAGTGGAACAAGTTGCTCAAAGACAAATAGTTTCCATCTTTTAATCACTTTGGTATTAAACGAAAAAAAGGTCAAGTCATCCCGACAGGACAAAGGTCAAACTTGGAGGAAAAGCTAATTAAGGATGATTCAAAGGTAAAAAAGTTGTTATTGCAACGACGTGATGAAAACGAACGACTCTCGGGACGGTTTCATTATCTCTCCTCCCGGGTCATAAAGATTCATTCAAGTGATATATGGCTAAACAGGAAGATAAGATAAAGCCTTTCCTCTGCTCTCCTCTGATGGAGATGAGTTGGGGTGGGGGGATTGGGGTGTGTGTGTGTGGGGGGGGGGGGGGGGGTTTGGGGGGGGGGGGGGGTGGGGGGGGGGGGTGATTTACTGTTTGTGGAAATATGCACACTCCTCCTGCTGTTGCTTGTTTCTCCTGTGAAAGGCCACTCGTCCCTGGTGGTCTGACTCCACGCAGTGCCCTTTGTCCCACATGTCTAAAATGCAGAGCACGTGTTGTTTCCAATGTCAAAACTTTTTTTTTTTTTTTCACATTATTATGAACTCAGCATCTTGGAATGACTGAGTCAAGGATGTGAAAGTGAGATGTATGAAACGTGTTTATTTATTTATCTATTTTTTTTGCAATTCAGTCACTTTTCTTTCACTCCCCCCCCCCAGAGGATTGCGCTGAAAGACCGGAAGTAGGTTAGACGTAAACAAACCCACCAAAACACAAACAAACTTTAGACATTCAACGTAAGAACAATAATAAACAAGTTATTACGCCGTTGTGTCAGCTCACTTTGAAAACATAAAGTCACTTGCTGTGATGACGTCACTTTAACGAAAACAACGTGAGATCGAAAGGCGGCGTGTTTCCCTAAACGCGCGTAATTACGCATGAGTTCACATAAATGGCCATTTATGTACAACGAGAAAAAAAAAACCCACTGTCGCGTTAACAGAATTCAACTTTTTATAAAAACATAACAGACTCGTTAATAAGCATAATAAATAGAAAACAACCACATTAGCAACAACATTAAAATTTCATGTCATCACTTTGAACCTGTGTTTCTCGCTGCGCCTCTGATCCACTTCACTGTGTGATGTTACTCAAACGCAACACGTGTCCGCACCGAACCTCCTCAAAGTCAACACAACTTTCAGCAGAAACTACTGTGTGTGTGTGTGTGTGAGTGAGTGTGTGTGTGTGAGAGAGAGAGATAAAGTCCGCGCTCGGCGGAAGGTCCACGCGAGAAACTATCCACACGGGAATGTCAAAACACCCCCCACCGAACATAACCTATATATCTATATATATATTTATATTTTTTATTTATATTTATATTTATATTTATAACCTATATATATATATATTTGAAAAGTCAGCTCACCTCTGTGGACGCGGATCTGTCTGAGGTCCGGAATGCGTTAAAATCCCGCGGGTGAGTGGAGGGGAGCGTGGCGGCGGCGGCGGCGGCGGCGGCGTGTCGGTTTCCCCGCGGTGGCGTGGACACGGTCCGTGCGTAAAAAAAAAAGAGCGGCGGCGGAGTGAGCGGCGAATCCTCGCGCGGAATTAACGAACTACAAAACAACAACAATGTACCAACATTCCACGCTCTGCTTCCGCAAGCACTCACGTCACCGACTCCTCGTGACCGCCCCCTCCATTCATGAAAATAACTTTCTGCTGACGTCAGTGTGGGAGGGGGGAGGAGGGGGGAGGTGGGGGAGGGAGGGGGAAGAGAGGTGGGGGGGAGGAGGGGGGGGGGCAGGCCAGGGGGGGTGGTGGGGGGGGGGGGGATCATGGGGGGGGGGGGGGGGGGGGTCAGGCCATAAATAGAAGGGCAGATACTGGACTGGCTTTTGCTTACTTTACAAAAGTAAAGTGTTTAAAAGAGTCACTTCAAATCTACAGGTGTGTGTCTCCCTCTCTCTCTCTCCCCCTCTCTCTCTCCCCCTCTCTCCCTCTCTCTCTCTCTCTCTCTCTCTCTCTCTCTCTCTCTCTCTGTCTCCACACTACAAGCATTTTCAAAAATGTGCATAAAGTGAGAGAAAAGTCCTCCTCCCTCCCTCCCTCCCTCTGTCTCTGTGTTTGAGCAGCGGCCACATTCCATTCCTGAGGAAAACTATGTGGTGTAGTAGCCCCGGCCGGCAGTCACAGGATTTCTCTTATTTTAAACTGCTGCTGCTGCTGCTGCTGCTGCTGCTGCTGCTGCTGCTGCTGCCCGGCTAACGTCACAGGTTATTCTGGGTAATTAAGTAGTGAATGTAAATATGTTAAGTCAGGAGCCTTTTAAGGGCCTACCTCTCTCTCTCTCCCTCTCTCTCTCTCTCTCTCCCTCTCCCTCTCCCTCCAAGATCCCTGGGCCTGCAGGTTTTCAATGTTAAAAACAGATGGGGGGGGGGGGGGTGGGGGGGTTACGAAGTTCAGACATCAGCCAGCGAGGACGCAGAGGGAAGTGCGCGTCGCTCTCTGTATTCTGCTGACTAGACTCAGATTATGTGTGAGAGGCGTTTAAGTCTCTCATGTAGGAAATGTTACCGAATTGGTTTTCAGCCTGAGGGAGGTTCTGTTCACAGACCCGTCTGTTTGTTTGTTTTTGTTTGTCTTTGTTTTGTTTCTCGGTGATGGCACATGAGCTTGAGAAATATCAGGGAATACATCGTGAGAAGAAGAATGAGGAGCATATTTATGGCAGTGATGTTTAAAGGTGTGTGTGCGATTGCAATTCGGAGCCTCCTGATCAAATGGTTGGTCGTTGGGCCTCGGTGGAGGCGGAGCCTCTATTGAGGGCGGTTCCCGTCACGTTGTAGTGTTTGGTGACATCTAGAGTGGAAGGTGCATGTGACGACTGTGTACTTCTCATTTCTCACTTATCACTTCGAGAGGTGATTCTCAACTGGTGGGTTGCAACCCAAAAGTGGGCCACGAACCCATTTTCAGTGGGCCGCAAGTTGACTTGGGAAAAAAAAGTTAAGGAAATAATTGTGCTTTTATTCATTTATTTGTATATGCCCCTTATATACCTCCCTGGTCTATTAGCATTTTAGCGCATCATCGCCACCTACTGTTAGGGAGTGTAAATAAACGGCAATCTGAGGCATGGAAAATTCCCTTCAAAATAAAAGCACAGGATCTTTTTATCCATAACCTTTTTTCCCCCAGTCAGAGACCCACTGAAAATGGGGTTAGTGACCCACCAGTCGAGAATCACTGGCTCAGACGGATGGAAATAGTTCCACGTACGTCCGGCTGCCTGTGCGATGACATGGCATGTTTGACAACAGTCGGCGCAGAATGGAAACGTCAGCATCGGTGAAGCGAAGGTATTTGAACGTGTTATCGTCTGGATCTGCAACCCTTGCAGCCGCGGTGATGAAATTAGGTGTGGAGTCTAATTATAGTCCTGGGCCATTGTGAAATAGTGCAGTCACAGAGGCGATAAAGTTGATTCGTGGCCGTGTGTCGGTTTGTGTTGAGAAGAGACGATTCGTGCCGACAGCACAAAGACCTGAACAACGGCTTCTATACCAGAAAATGACAAAAATCCCATAATGATCTCCAACGCTCTGCTGTAAGTCATCAAATATCCACATGAAGTTATTACCGCTGATGTTCTTGTTGCCTGGGAACCGGTTGGCCTTTTTTTTTTTTTATTGACCTTTTTAGGACAAGAGCCGCCTCATAATCGGATCATTTTTGTTCCATGATGATTCCGGCTTCACGCTGCTGCGTTTGGCCGCCGCAGAGACACAAGAGGAGACACACAGACACAACAAAGACAAACACTCACACACACACATGCATCTCTGATTCATGATGTCATCTCCATCCCCAGATTTAGGCAGACTCAGTTTAGTTCAAACCAAAGCATGATGAGCCATAAACAACAACTTCAAATGTTAACTTTTGTTTTAGTGCACAACAAGTGCGGCTGTGGTTTTAAAGGTGCAGTGTGTACGATTTTGGTCATTTTTGTCACAAAAATATTACAAAACAGTTACATAGTGACATTTTTATTCCCATGACCCTTAAATGAGCCCTTTAATGTATATTTACATGAGGAGCGGGTCCTCTCTATGGGGGCCGCCATGTTTTTTTCAGTTGCCCAGATTGGACGTGGAAAACATCTTTAGAGTTTTAATGACACCTGAAGTCGACTATAGGTTCTCCTGCATGTTCAGAAGGGTGAGGGTGAGGTGATGGATACAACATGCAACTTCACCACTAGGTGTCACAAAATCTCACACACTGCACCTTTAATGAATAAAAATCGAACTCCATTCATTAATAGAAGTAAATATATCGTTTAGATACAACCAAGTAAAACTTTTTCTTTTTTACAAATTCCTCCCGTGGGACCGTTAAGACCCTCTGGTGGGGCCGGTTCTGGCCCACAGGCCTTATGTTTGACACCACTGGTCTAACTGGTCACTGGTGTAGTGTAATATAATATAATGTCATGTAAAGTGAAAATGGCCCTGCAACTCTCACTGTTGTTCCCTGGCGGCCATGAGACTGTTTTTACTACTTTGCAGTTTTTCCTACGAGGAGGTGTTAGACAAACAAAGACTGGATGTTGACTCATGTGAGTCACACGAGGATTACTTCCTCTGTTCTAACCACAAAGTCTTGCTTCCGGCAAAACGGACCGCTTCCGTGGAGTTCATCCCATTTACCTGTGGGCTCGGAGCCAGGTGTCACAGATTGTGTTTCGATCCAGTGTTCCTCGCTACCCCTGACTCATCAGAAGAACGTGTTCCTCTGACTCACTCCGAGTCAATCGTTTACCAGAGATAATGGCCGGGATCGGACGTGATGGGGGATTCTGGGTCAAATAATGACACTTACCCGGATTAGCTGGTAAAGGATCACTCCATATGATAATAGAGCTGAGTCATGATGAGATTAAATATAATGAGGGAAGGCAGGGCTACATTAGGTTACAACAGAGGTGCAGAAACGCATGTTTACATTTCATAATAGATTTGATTAGATGAGACGAGGGACGGAGATACTGGATTCTATTCTATTGGTGAGATTAACAACATTTTAATCACAGAGTTATGACTGTATGAAGTGATTTTGGATTAGATTACACTATATATGAACACAAATGAGATTTAATGGGTGTAGATTAGGAGACCTGAGATCATTGAATATTTCTGTTCATGCTGATTTGGCAGAAATCAGATGATATGAGATTAAGAGATGGGATGTAATGGCATTAATGCATATTAGAGATGAGATTAACATTGACATCAGACTATTTGATCAAATATATTGACTTTTTAAATGAACAGAACAGCACGGGAATAGACAACATTAAAGGTCCAGATTAGGCTGGATTTATTTCTAATTTTTTTATTGGCAGAAATTCAAATGAAATGATGTATAATCATCTGAGTGGGTTCATGACCCTAAATGACCCCTTTGTGTACATCCTCTACAGAGGCCGCCATGATTTTACCTTGAGACAGAATAGATAAACAAATCCCTATCAAATGATACCTGAGGGCTCTCATGGTATCGGGCTGTAATGTGCAACATCACCACTAGATGTCATCAAATCCTATAGGTTTCAAAAGAATTGCCTGGAAATAGATGCATTCAAATTAATAAGACATGAGATGAGAAGAGATGATGAGAGACAGGATGATGTGTATTTTACAACATTACATTGTATTGGATTAAATGACATAAACAGAAACATCACATCAGATTAGTGCGCATGGAATTACAGGCGGCATTAGATTATAGTGTAAAGTGAAGAGGATATAGTGGAGTGGGGAAGGAACATAGTATAAATAGATTATGATAAAAAAAACAATAATAATAAAACTGCCCTTATATTGTGTTGTTGTTTACAGTTTCCTGCAGGATGCGTCGGGCAAAGAATCAGAACAACTGCCGAGGGAGAGTCTCTGCAGGACGACCTCTGTTATTCTACATCAGTCAGACTTCCAGCTGCTCAGTCAATGCCATACCACCCAATTACTGTCCATCTGGCAGCGGCGTACACGGATGACCTGAAATACACCCGGTGCGTCCACACACACACACACACACACACACACACACACACACACACACGCACAAAACCAAAACAGCACAGCACCATGTGCCGCACAGCACACCAGCAGTCGGGGTTTTCGTCAGATCAGCGTGCTGTGGGGTCCAGGCCCTTTCAGGCCGTTTTGGATTACAGGAAGTAGCAGTGACTCACTAATCTCGCTCCTTTCTGACTCAGACTCTTGAACTCGTGAAATGTGATCCGGCACAAAGAGCGCCACCCCCCCCCCCCCCCCCCCCCCCCCCCCCTCCAACCCCCCAACCCCCCCGGTGCAAAGGGATCATGTCCTCGTCTGAATGCTCCAAATTCTGCGAGAATAAACATGGGTGATATCACCCACTGTAGAACATGTTGAACTTGTCGAAGATTAGAAATGATCATAATAACAACGACGATGGGGTCAGACATTGGATACTCTGCCTCCGAGTGCTCTCCTATTGTTGTAGTCGGGATCCGTGAGGATACCTGACACATTAGACCGCGGCCTCTGGCACCGTCTGGGGCCCGGTGCTGCCTGTGTGTGCAGTTTGAGCAGATTGTTTTTGCACATCGGCAGACTTCACATATTATGACACAAGATTTAATTCTGAACATTCCACTGACTTCATCAAAATGTGCCGCGTACTCAAAACACTTTACGTAACCGGCTGGAGGCTCCGAGCCCAGTGGAAACATGACGGAGCTACAGTAGTGGAGGCCGCAGCAGCAGCAGCAGCAGCAGCGGCAGCGTGGTCTTACACAGCTTCACAGTTTAAAGGTGCAGTGTGTGAGATTTGGGTCATTTCTGTCACTTTTCAGAAATATTACAAAACAGTCGCACATTGATATTTTCATGAATTTATAATCACCCACATGTATTTCTCTCCCCCATTTCCCTTAAATGAGCCCATTCATGTATATTTGCATGAGGAGAGGGTCCTCTCTCTATGGAGGCCGCCATGTTTTTTTTACAGTAGCCCAGAGTGGACATACGAAACATGTTTTGAGTTTTAATGACAACTGAAGCCTAACATAGGTTCTCCTGTGTGCTCAGCAGGGTGAGGGTGAGGTCATGGATACAACATGCAGCTTCACCTCTAGATGTCCCCAAATACTACACACTGCACCTTTAAAGGTGTGACATCTAGTGGTGAGGTTAGACGTTGCAGATGAACATCCTCTCCGGGTAAGGCGGCGCAACGTGGCGGCCTCAGTATAAAACGAGCTCCAGCTCCTAAAGATTAAAAGACTTATTCTCGAATCGTGAGAGCAGCAGTTTTAATCTGATTCCGTGATGTATATGTTGGCCTAAATCGTACACACTGGACCTTTGAAGGTCGTGAGTTAAGATTTGCTCATTTCTAAACTAGATCGTGTTGTCAGAGTTGAGTCATGGTGAAGGAATGAGCGAATGGCCGCCGTGGAGCATGGGCGGGACTAAATATGGACATTATTAGGTTCTGATGCTCTCACTTCATTTTCCTCACGGCAGGACCTTTGTTGCTCTGTAGAAGAATGAAAACAGCTGCGAGGGCGAAAGCCTTCACTGTAATTTCTCCGAACTTCTCTCATCTACGTCGCTACGGCGCGTGACTCATCATGACTCTGACATTTCCAACTAGTTCGATGACGCCATTCACAAATAATCTTGAATGTTATCGTATGAATTCAGCGTGGGGTCTGTCATTTACACTGAAAACAATGTTTGTCGTCTCTTTATGGTGCCGCTCCATTTTAAGTCACCACAAAATTATTTCCTTTTGTATTTGTAGGATTTGGTGACGTCTAGTGGTGAAGTTGGATGCTTTAGCTAAAAGATTGTATTCTCTTCGGAATGTGTTTGTGTTGATTTATTATGAAATATACAAAAACAGTCACGAACATAAGAAGGTGGTGTGTTAAAATCTAAAAACGGGCCCTCTGCTGCCCCCCTGTGTCAGATCCTTAGAATTGAAATCCACTGTGTAAATAATATGACTCCTGCTTTTTTTTTCTACTGTCAAAGCTCATTTGCATATCCTTATAAATAAAAACAGAGATTCCCATACAGTAAGCTCAGTTTCTCTATGAATACAACATTGCAAACAATGTCTGCTGTCATTTAATTTCAGCTGATTTCCATATTGATTGTGATCATTTGATCACATTATGAGAATTAGAGTTTATAAATCAGCCAGTGTGAATTTAGAAAGTGGTAGTTTCCTCTGGGTGATCACTTGTGTGAATAATTCAGCCTCTTCATCATTGGTTAAGGTTTATTTTGAAATAATTACATATGATGAAACAGCACAGTAACATGACAACCTGTGGTGTGACAGTCATTGTTGCTGGGAAGAGAAACGGTGACGGATGCAGTAACGTTGGTGACTACAATCATGACATGGCAAAGAAATCCTCTGACACTCAAGGGGAAACCTGAGTTTTCGCAACCACAGTGTGAGGCACATTGAGTCATAATGCTCAGGTATGTATTACTGTACAGTCAGAGCACTGACCTCTGCTGGTCAGTCATTGATGTTGCACAATACTGACAAACCTGGGTCACAATCAACCCCAAATTGTAGGATTAGCCAAGTCAAGGTATTTTGAATTTAAAATATATGGAAATATTTTTTTCTTTCTTTGGACAATTATCAAAGAATCATTTTTGTATTGTATATGAAGATATGTTATAATGAGATTTTTACACTATAATTCACAATAAATGTGATTTATGTTTTGTTTTATTACAAAAATATCTATTTGTTCCTCTCAGCAAACTGGTAGAAAAGATGACAGATCAAAGACAGTTCCTCAGTTTAATGGTGGTCCTGATATCCACTGCAGAGGACATTCCATTTCCCCAAAACAAAAACAAAATGAATGAAAATAAAAAAATAAAAAATAGTTGTGGCATGCTGTTTTCATCAAAGTCAATATATATCTTTTACAATGAGGACATTGTGCAAGAATCCAACAAGAGATGGGGGAAAGTTTATGCCTGGCATGACACAGATGTCGAGGAGCTTCAGAAATCGTTGGGGCTCCTTATGTACGTGTCTATGGTGTCGCTGGCAAGTGTCCAGGATTACTGGAGGCAGGATCACATTTTGTCAGTTTCGCTTCCATCAAAGGTCATGACCAGGGACGGGTTCGGGGCTTTGCTCTGGAACATTCATCCCAGTGATCCTGAAGATGCGCAAAAAAAAAAAAAAAAGATTCCAAGAGGGGAAACGCCAGACTCTGACAAGCTGTCAAGCCCCTCATAGAGGAAATACACAATGCACGCCAGGCTCACGCCCTCCCTCGGAAGGAATTGGCGCTCGTCGAGAGGACGGTGGCGTGACACGAGGCAAAAACTGGCATTAACACAGTTACATGAAGGAGAAGCCAGCGAAGTGGGGCATAAAAAACGTTTGTGTTGGCAGACTCATCCAATGGCCACACCCTGAGTTTGAATGTGGACCTGGGCAGAAGTGACACATGCGGCGAGCACGGCCTATCGTGTGACGCTGTCACGAAGTTGGTTCAGCCGTCCATGTCTGGCAACCGGATATCACATCCATGTGGACAATTTTTACACCAGCCCCCAGTTGTTTCGTGACTTGGAGAGCATGGCATTTGGAGCCTGTGGGACACACAGAGAGAACAGGAGAGGGTGTCTCACTGGAAGAGAGGTGGCATAAGATGGATCTTGGGGGGGGGGGGGGGGGGGCTTCACCCCCCCCCCCCCTTGGGGGGGGGGGGGGGGGGGGGGGGGGGGGGGGGGCTGCTTCTCATAAAGTGGATGGACACAGGTGTGGTGTGATTGTGCTCCACAGTGCCACCCTGCGTCCTCCGGTCAGGTGGTGAAAAGGAAGATCAAGAAAGATGGAAGGTGGTCGGTGAAAATAAAAAAAAAATTCAATGCCCCGCCACAGTTGATGAGCAAAACAAACACACGGGACGGGGTCGACCTCTCTCTCGGACCAGCTGAAGATTGAAGATTGATTGTATATGTTTGTACAGTGTTGATGCTCAGAATGAGAAGGACGAGGTGATGGATGCAATATCCAACTTCACCAGTAGATGTCCCCAGCCATATTTTCACTCTTTTGGACTGATAGAATGCTGTACATAACCTGTTTTCGAAATAATATGTAAAAAGACAAAAAAACTACACCTATGATCATACCTATTATTTTTTAGTAAATACTTTTGTATAGTTTTATTCAGTCTCAATTTTACTGTTGAACTTGTGGTAACATTGTCAGCATTTAAAACTGTTGATTCAGCATGTTTGTGTGTCATTTTGACATGAATATTACACATTTCGTTAAACGAATTTATGACTTTTGTATATTTGAGGGCCCAAAATGTTGATACAATTGGTCAAAGTGAAGTGAACAACAGTTTAGAGATCTAGGTGAAGTTGTGCTAAAAAAAGAAGAAAAAAAGAAAAAGATACCAAACCAGGGCATGGTGAACAATTCTTTATGTGAAATATAAAGGCAACATCAAAGGCATGCAAAGGCAAAGACCTATTAATGCAGAAAAAACTGAAATTGCAACACTTTTGCTGGGTCTCAGGAGGGAAGAGGAAAACAAATACAGAAAGCACAGCATTAACCCTCCTCCTGCACTAGATGGCGGTATATCCCCTGCAATGTTTTCACACAGACGAAGAAGACAAAGCTACTGTGAGCCTGTATGCTAGCTGCGGTTAACAATAACTAGCTTAACCGCGACTCGTATTTATGGTGTATTTGGCTGAAATGGTCAGTTTCTGTTTTGACTGACCGTTTGATGAAGCCTTTATCGAGTAAGCCCCCTTTTAATACTCCACACCGGATTATTTATGTGTTAGCAGATTCATGCTACCGCTGCTGTCAGTCATTGAAACGAAGCAGGCTAACTGAACATGCTAATAGCCAATTTCAAGTACCTCATTCTCATGTGGTATTGGAAAAAAAGGGTTAAACGCCTAGTTTTGTTAAAAATAGAGACATTACACAGTGTTAGCATTCGTCTGTTTCGCCGGCGCTTGTTGTGTGTTGACAATACCTACCCACATGATGCTCGCTGCTAATGTTGTCCCTCACCCTGTGTTTACATTCGTTTACGATGTGTCCCTTTGTATTTCACACCCACAGATCGAACCTGAATTGGTTGTTGCACTTCAAGTCAAGATGAACAGACCCAAACCGACAGCTCCTAGGCGTCCCAGTGCTGCCAAGCCATCAGGTATGAAGCCATCCCCACTGTCAACAAACGTTGTACTCCTAAATTGTAAAGATGCACCAAGGCTGATGTGATGTCCGCTTTTCCCAGGTCACCCACCACCAGGGGATTTTATCGCCCTTGGATCTAAAAGCCAGGGTGCCGAGCCCAAAGCCCCAGCTGTCCTCCTGAAACCAGCGTCCACCGGTTTACCGGCAGACCGTAAGAGGGAGACTGCCACTGCTTTGCCCTCCTCATCGGGTCTGTCCAGCCTCACCAAGCGCCCCAAACTATCCACCACCCCTCCGGTCAGTGCCCTGGGAAGACTTGCTGATGTAGCAGCTGTAGACAAGAGGGCGATATCTCCCTCTATCAAGGAACCATCAGTGGTTCCTATTGAAGGTACAGCAAGACCTAGATGTTTGTCTCTCCACATTTAAATTCCTCTCATCCTTAATTGGGTAAAACTTACCTGTTGTCATGGAATTTCAGTGTCACCAGTTGTGCTGCTGGATGAGATCGAAGCAGCAGAGTCTGAAGGTAACGATGATCGCATCGAAGGACTTTTGTGTGGGGCAGTGAAACAGCTCAAGATGAACCGAGCCAAACCTGACATCACGCTGTACCTCAGTCTCATGTTCCTGGCTAAAATCAAGCCCAATGTGTTTGCGACCGAAGGGATTATTGAGGTGAGCGTCGGTGACCTTTGATTTCATCACAAGATGTCACAGACTAAATCATAATCGATTAGTGCCATCTGACTTATTTGCTGCTCTTGTCATCAGGCTCTTTGCAGCCTCCTGCGTCGAGATGCTTCGATCAACTTCAAGGCGAAGGGTAATAACCTTGTGTCCGTCCTCGCTTGCAATCTGCTGATGGCTGCCTATGAGGAGGATGAGAACTGGCCGGAGATCTTTGTTAAAGTGAGAATCTCCCAAACACACATTCTTGTTTGTGAAAAGTTTAAGGTAAGTCATTTAGAAACCTTGACTTTTGAACTGTTTATTGCAGGTCTACATTGAGGACTCATTGGGGGAACGCATCTGGGTGGACAGCTCTCACTGCAAAAATTTTGTGGATAACATCCAGACTGCTTTTGGCACAAAGATGCCCCCTAAGAGTATGCTGTTGCAGGCGGACACCGGTCGCTCTGGTGGAGATCTCAGTGCAGGTACAGTTGTATTGACACATTAATGGGGTTTCGGTTACTGAAGTTACTGCAGGAATTAGAGCCGATGGGTGATGGTAACTGTCCGCCCTGTAGGTAGCAGCCCCCACCCTTCAACTCCTGATGAGGATGACAGCCAGACAGAACTGCTGATAGCTGAGGAGAAACTCAGCCCTGAGGATGAGGGGCAGGTGATGCCAAGGTCTGTAAACTGCTTGGATATCGGTGAAACTGCAAAGTTCTGACCAACAAACATCGCCCAGAAGTGTCCGATTTTTGCCTTAGATTGATAGAAGCTTTCATTTTTCACTCTGGACGACAATATTGTAAAATGTCACCAACTCAGCCCAGTTAATTATATGTTGCTGTAACATTTTGTCTTTTGTCTTTCCCTCCGGACTACCCAAGGTATGATGAACTGGCAGAGAGTGTAGAGGATTATGTGCTGGACGTGCTTCGAGATCAGTTGAACCGCAGACAGCCCATGGACAACGTGTCTCGGAATCTGCTGCGGCTGCTCACAGCCACGTGTGGCTACAAAGAGGCGCGACTCATGGCTGTGCAAAGGCTGGAAATGTGGCTCCAGAACCCAAAGGTAAGAAGTGTAAACACTACACCAAGGAATACACCACCCCCTGTCTGTATGTGACTGTGTCATTCCTAATCAACTTCCTGTTTGGCGTCCTCCATGCGCGCAGCTGACTCGACCAGCCCAGGACCTGCTCATGTCTTTGTGCATGAACTGTAACACCCACGGAGCAGACGATATGGAGGTGATCTCCAACTTGATCAAGATCAGGCTGAAACCTAAAGTCCTCCTCAACCACTACATGCTGTGTGTCAGGTACTTCTTGTTTCATCCCACTTCTTTTATCTCGGGTGACGCCGGTGCTCCAACTGGTTGCTTTGGGATGTGATTCCCCAGGGAGCTGCTGAACGCGCACAGAGACAACCTGGGCACCATGGTGAAGCTGGTGATCTTCAACGAGCTGTCCAATGCCAGGAATCCCAACAACATGCAAGTCCTCCACACAGTGCTGCAGCACAGTCCAGAACAGGCCCCCAAGGTAGAACTGCACTGAGAACCCTGTCTTTAATTGCAGTCTTTATTAACGTCTGGTTTCATTTGAGACATTGCATCACTGATTTTCTTTCTCTTTATGCCTGTAGTTTTTGGCGATGGTGTTCCAGGACCTGCTGACCAATAAGGATGATTACCTTCGTGCCTCCAGAGCTTTGTTAAGGGAGATCATCAAACAGACCAAGCATGAGATCAACTTCCAGTCGTTCTGCTTCGGTCTGATGCAGGAGAGGAAGGAGTCCAGCTATGTGGACATGGAGTTCAAAGTAAGAACGGATTAAATTTCCTCAGTTATTTTAGTCCCAATCATCTTGTGATTCTATGACTCTGAATTGTTTGATCTTTGTCTCTGTCAACAGGAGCGTTTTGTTATCCAAGTCACAGACTTGCTGACTGTGTCCATGATGCTGGGCATCACTGCTCAGGTCAAAGAGGCTGGCATTGCATGTGACAAAGGCGAAAAGAAGAGTAAGTCCTGTGTTTGGCATTCTGATCAACTGTAGAGTATCGTTAGCTTTTTATATTTGGCCTTAAACATATTTCTGGCTTGATTCAGATCTGGAGGTCCTGAGGTCGTTCCAGAATCAGATCGCTTCCATACAGAGAGACGCTGTGTGGTGGCTTCACACTGTGGTCCCCACCATCAGCAAAGTTGGAGCAAAAGACTACGTTCACTGGTCAGTACGAGTCAGTTTGTGCTTCATAGACAAATGGATTTTTTTTAAATCAACACTGAAAATAGTGCCTCATCATCTCTGTCTTGTCTGCAGCCTGCACAAAGTGCTTTTCACAGAGCAGCCGGAGACATATTACAAATGGGACAACTGGCCCCCCGAAAGTGACAGAAAGTAGGTTTCCTTTCAGTTTGAAACGTTTTGACACTTCAGACAGCATCTAGCATTTCATATTTTCCTTTCTTTTTTTGTTCCTCAGTTTTTTCCTCCGCCTCTGCTCGGAGGTGCCGCTGTTGGAGGACACTCTGATGCGCATCCTTGTAATCGGCCTGTCGCGTGATTTGCCTCTGGGTCCGGCTGATGCCATGGAGCTGGCAGATCACCTGGTGAAGAGGGCTGCTGGAGCTCAGTCCGATGGTGTGTAGACTCCTGCTTTGTCTCTAACCATCTCTGTGACATGAGTCTTGAGGGTTTGAAGATGCGGAACTGACTGACTCATTTTTCTTCAAACAGATCTGGAGGTCCTGAGTGTGGAGAGGATCCAACTCATTGATGCAGTATTGAATCTGTGCACATACCACCACCCAGAGAACATCCAGCTGCCAGCAGGGTGCGTGCAATCGCTTTTTAACAGCACTTGATAGATCCAATGATTTACAGTTGATGACAATGAATGATTCTTGGTGTTTCAGGTATCAACCACCAAATCTGGCAATATCCACACTCTATTGGAAGGCATGGCTGCTGCTGCTCGTGGTGGCTGCATTTAACCCTCAGAGGATAGGTGCCTACAATCCATGTGTACTACACAATTTTTCTAATGTAATGAGAGAAATGTATATCATAACAGCAATTTCCCCGTAGGGTTGGCTGCCTGGGATGGATACCCAACATTAAAAATGCTGATGGAGATGGTTATGACGAAGTAAGCAACACCCATGGTGAGTCACGTAATTCCTCTTGAGTCTATAAGAGTTAACTGACACGTCTCTCGGTGTTTAGTAACTACACATACCCTCCCTGCACCGTTGCTGATGAGGACACCAAGACGGAGATGATCAACAGGGAGCTGCAGATCTCCCAGCGAGAGAAGCAGGAGATTCTGGCCTTCGAGAGTCACCTGGCTGCAGCCTCCACCAAACAGACCATCACAGAGAGCAACAGTTTGCTGTTGTCTCAGCTCACCAGTCTGGACCCACAGTGAGTCATCGATAGAAACTATTTCACAGTATCTGAGACAGAAGAAACATCCACACTATCAGGATATGTGCAGTATGTGTTAACAAATTCAAACCTTTTCACCCAAAAAGGGTTCATTTACACTTATAGTCTACGTACATATATATGTATATATATATATATATACTATATATATATATACACACATTGTGCCTTTTTCCACCGTCAGTCTTCAGCCCTTGTATTGCTCTCCATCAACAAGCTCTCCCTGTTGTGTCACCGGGAGAACGACTGATGTGTTTTTGTTTGTGTTCAGTGGTCCCCCTCGACGACCTCCACCACAGTTCCAGGAGCAAGTCAAAAGCCTCAACCAGTCCCTGCGCCTGGGACACCTCCTCTGCCGCAGCCGCAACCCAGACTTCCTCCTCAACATTATCCAGAGACAGGTGCGAGGCACAGACTTTATGGGTAGATGATGCTTTCTAGAGTCACCGTTGGTAAAGGTGGTAAAGTGTGTTTTCATTCCTTCACAGGCGTCCTCCCAGTCTATGCCCTGGTTGGCTGATTTGGTCCAGTCCAGTGAGGGGTCCTTGGATGTGCTTCCCGTGCAGTGCCTGTGTGAATTCCTTTTGCATGATGCTGCAGACGACAGTTTGCCGATAGAGGACGACGAAGAGGGAGAGAGCAAAGAGCAGAGGGCAAAGAAGAGACAAGTGTGTTACAGATCGTATTAAACCTTCAGTTAATTGTTTCGATTTTTATTTCTCAATGATTTTATGACTGTATGTGTAACCTCACTCATGAATCTCTGTTTTTCATCAGAGACAGCAAAAACAGAGGCAACTTCTCGGACGACTTCAGGATCTTTTGTTAGGTCCCAAAGCCGATGAACAGACGACATGTGAGGTGTTGGATTACTTCCTGCGGCGCCTTAGCTCCTCTCAGGTGGCATCGCGAGTCCTGGCTATGAAGGTACTGAATGTACCAGGAACAGACAACATCATATATAATAATAATATCTATTGGGATTATGTTGTTTGTAACCCCCCCTCCTATTTTATCATACATTTGTGCACAGGGCTTGTCTTTGGTTCTGACCGAAGGAGGTTTGAAGGATGGTGATGAACGCGATCAACCCATGGAGGAAGACTCTGCAGATGCTGAGCTCTTGCCAGGATACCAGTGGCTGCTTCAAGATCTCCCGAAACTGCCTTTGTTCGACAGCGTGAGGGGAATGACGTCCACCGCTCTGCAGCAGGTCGGCGTCCAACTTAACTAAGCCGCCCATAAACGGGAAAATGAAAGTAGATTAACATAAACGTGTCTCTCTGCTCCTTCCAAGGCCATTCACATGGAGACTGATCCACAGACCATAAGTGCCTATCTCATCTACTTATCCCAGCATGCACCTGTGGAGGAACAGGCCTCTCACAATGACCTTGCACTGGTAATTACAACAACTGACCTCTGTTTTTTCTTTAAATTTATATTAGTTTGGTGTGATAAATCTTGTGTCCCTCCCTGCAGGATGTGGCTCGGCTGATTGTGGAGCGTTCCACCATCATGAACAGCCTGTTCTGCAAACACTCCTCCAGGCCGGAGTCTGAGGCTGTGCTCTCTGCTTTCCTGTCCATCTTCTCTGCTTACATCAGGAGAATGAGGAAAACCAAAGAGGGCGAGGACCTTTACAGTTGGGTGAGCACAAATAAATGAAATATGTTTGAATTTGTTTCACGTCAAAAACTACCTGTAAAACATATATTTCTCCTAAGTGGTTGTTGAGTTTTTGAAAGCTTTAAACAGCAGCATAAACTAATACAATTGAAAACATCGATTTAAACACTGGAGGCTGCTCTGCACAAAATATTGGAATAAATATGTAAATGAATCAATAGATACATTCTCACAGCAGGTCTATGCAAAATGGTTTTGTGATTTTGAGGTTGTAATACTGGTACATTTCAGATGCATTGCTAATTGCACACGAATCTTTCTGATCCTTTCCACAAAATAGGTTGAGCTTTTTCATTGCGCTCCAGTGCAACTTAAATAAGTGGTTAATTGATGTATGATGAATTGATGTATTTGAATGCAACATTGCCATAGATTCTTATTTTGATAAATAAGTTATCAAACCTATTTTGCAAAATAAATATTTGATTGATTTAGCCTATGGCATTGCTTGAACATAATACATGGCAGGGATGAAAACATGAATTAGTTGAGTAATTAACTGATAGCGTTAAGCATTTAAACCTCTTAATGTCCATCACTGGCTGAACGGTTAACTCTTAACGGACTATGTTATTAATGCTATTTATGATAAAGGTCTCTTTTTATGGACTCTGGCTGAAATAGGAGCTGTCTTTTTTCAGTCTTCTCACTTGATTATTTTTCTCTGTGATCATTTATTTAGCTTGATAAGAGTGAAAGACAATACAACAAAAAACAAACATTACATTAATATCTACATTGATTTGCAGAATATTTCCTGTGCAGTCACTTGATTGACGGCTTGATTTTCTATCTTTAGTCAGAGTCTCAGGATCAAGTGTTTTTGCGTTGGACCACTGGAGAGACGGCAACTATGCACATCCTAGTCGTCCATGCCATGGTCATCCTGCTAACTCTGGGGCCCCCTAAAGGTGGGTCTGCGCATGCGCAAGGAGCAGGTCATTGTTTTTGCATGGGAAAGAACATTTCTAATATTGTGTTTTTTTAAAATTTTTATCTAATTATGTACAGGAGAGAGCGATTTCTTTAATCTGCTGGACATTTGGTTCCCTGATAAGAAACCCCTGCCCACTGCCTTCCTGGTTGACACTTCAGAAGAGGCCCTTCTGCTGCCTGATTGGTTGAAACTGAGGATGATTCGATCAGAGGTCTCTCGATTGGTTGATGCAGGTAGTACTTGTTGAAGTTCAAAGAAATAGACATTATTCTTTTATTACACATATTTCATTGACATTGAAGTGATTGATGCCCATGTATCCCACAGCCCTGCACGACCTGGAGCCTCAGCAGCTGCTGCTGTTTGTGCAGTCCTTTGGAATTCCTGTATCCAGCATGAGTAAACTGCTGCAGTACCTGGATCAGGCCGTTTCCCATGATCCACAGTCTCTTGAGCAGAACATCATGGACAAGCGTAAAAGAGCTTTGCATACATACTGTTCTCACAGCGTTGGAGTTTGTTATACATTGTTTTGGTTTTTCTCATTTTCTATTTCCTCTGCCACAGACTATATGGCCCATCTGGTTGAGGTGCAGCATGAGCGAGGTGCCACTGGGGGGCACACTTTCCATGGATTGCTGAGCTCCTCTATTCCCCCACGCAGAGGTCAGTGAGTTGAAAATGGTTCATTTATGTTCGACAAGAAACACATTCCCACATCAGTGTTTATTTGTCTATTTAACTGATTACATAACAGCAATAATGCACCTGCACCAAATTTTACATGACATAGATTTTTAAGGTATGGTGCTGACAACGGTCTGCAAGAGGAGAATATGAATGATCTCAATCAGGGGTGTCAAACATTCAGGTGAGAAGACATTGATGGCAGTTTTTCAATCAAATTAACTGCTATTTGAAATTTGTCCACTGGGGGTTGCGCACGGCTTTGTCAAGCAGTTGCTATTGTGTACGTGGCATTTTTACCTTGAACTTGTGTGCCAGTCCTGGAGGACCCCATCTACAGTGCACCTAAGAGCGGCCATGGGAGAACCGGGCAGTGGACCAGGGAGACGCGCGGAGCGTACCCGGCAGCGGCCTCACCGATGGGGGTGCGTGGGCCGAGCTCCCGCTGGTTTTCCTGGAAGTCATTATTTTCTCAAAATTTGACCAAGTGTAAGCCCGGCCGTCTGGCATGGTGCACCTTCCTCTCCAGGGCTCCTTCAGCAGGGGGAGTAAAAGAGAGCATTGGTAGAACCAGGCGAGGGACCGGGGAAACGCACCAAGCTCCCCTGGGTCCTCCTGGAAGTCATCCACATGTGTTCTGATTAGATTGGTCTGGCCCACGCGCTGTTTGTGGCCTCTGAACTAAAATGAGTTTGACACGCCTGGTCTAAATTCATCCATAACATCCTGATTGAACCCAACCCGAACAGATTCCACTGAGACAAGTAAGGCCAAAGTGACCGTGGAAATGCCCCACAGCTCTGTGAAGATGAGAGCTGCCAGTCAGCTTCCTGCAGTGGGGCCTGACGATGATCTGACTGGCATGCTGCTTCAGGTAGGATTCAAGTAGTCATCTGATTCTTGTATGTTTTCCTTTTAACCGGATCGAAGAACTCCTCTCTGTAGTCACTTCTATCTCACTCTTAAACGGGTTTCTTTTCCTCTACTCCCAACAGATATACCCAATAAAGGTGGACAGTCGCTGGCATGGCCCACCCCCCAACCAGCTCTCCTTGGCCCTGCAGCAGGCCCTGACTAATGAACTGATGCGGGCTAAACAGGGACAAGTCCAGCAGGGGGGGTTGGCATTTCGCCTCCTGCAGGCCATCGCGGCGCTGCTCACGTCTGCCCACGCAGGGCCTTTCGTCATGTCCATGCACCGCAGCCATGCTCTCTCCTGTCCACTTATGCGCCAGCTACACCTCTGTCAGGTCAGGCCTGTAAACAACGAGTGCTGCATAATTCTCCAAGTTCATTCATTCAACTGCGCATGTCAATGTCTCTTTTCCTTTTCCCCCCAGCGTCTTGTGTCCCAGGACATTGCTTTCTCCTCACTCTTCCTCAAGGTCATTGTTGAGATGTTGAACTGGTTGGACAACCCGACTGTGGAGGCAGGTCCCCTGAAGACTCAGCTTAGATCTTTTGCCGGTCAGACCTCTCACAAACACAGGCACAACGATGGTGAGAGCCTCTATTGTTTCAACTCCCAGGTGATGTATCGTTCCTTTTTTAATGTAAAACGACAAGTGATACCTTTTTGTCCCCGCAGTGCGAACAGGTTTCCTCCATCTGGCAGAGGCTTTGGCGTATCGCAGAGACACTGAGGTGCCACTGAGGGCCATCGTCGCGATGCTTAAAGCTGGAGAAAGATGCAATGCAGAAGCAGAGCTCATTGGCAAAGGTAGTAATGGCTTCATGTTAGTAAGACTAGTCTGGTCTGTGAGATCACATGTATCCAGTTCCTCCAGTCAGGAGATAAGCTCATAAATACATTGTTTCTGGACTCTGCTGTCATTTTAATGTTTAGTTTAGTTCTATGACAATAAGATTAATCAGAAGTGAAAAATCTGTTTTTGATATTGTCATCGTGTGATTTTCCAGTGTTGAAGGGGCTGATGGAGGTGAAGTCGCCATATTTGGAGGAGCTACTGTCTCTGCTGATGACCGTAAGCACTCTGAACGGGACGGCCGGCCCTGTTGCCATGGTGATTTCCTTGCTTCTCCAAGAATGCGAGGAACAAGCCGTGAAAATGGAAGCGGATTCCAACAAGTGAGCGCTACAATGCTATACCTCCCCCCCAAGTCATGCAAGAAACGTTTGTGTTAGACAGGACTAAACGACAAACACAGCGGCCTGTGACAAAAAATAGAGAACCTGCGCTTGCCGCTCATGTTCGACTGATGTTGAATTTGCTTCAGGAAGGTTTTATTGGTTTGGTTGCAGGACAGATTCACATGCTGTGTTTTTGTGTTTGGTTGAAACTGCACGATCAGAGAGGAAGGTAGTGAAAGGATGCTCATCATCACAAGTTGCGTTTAGAAGTTAGCGAAGATAGGAGTGATGGCATTGACTGTATTTGTGTTAAAATCATGTGAATTGTCTTGATTTTAAAACAGAATACTCTTGTGTTACTGCAATCAAGCTAAGTTTACGTTTTGTCACCAAGACCTCCGATTTATCAGACAAGTCTCGACCGAAGCCGCAGGAGTTAAACCTCGAGATTCCAGTCACATGTCCTCACAACTAACGGTCCGACCTCTTCCAGCAGCTCCGAGGTGGCGAAGTCAGGCCTGAGCTCTGGGCTGCTCATCGATTGGCTGGAGCATCTGGACCCAGAGGTCACATCCGTGTGTGCGGACCTTCAGCAGAAGCTTCTTTTTGCCCACAACAAAGTAAGATAAGCAGAAAACGTGTGATATCTGTTCTGAACTGGAGTTTGCTCGGCATCAGCGAAGCATCTTCGTATTTGATATTTCAGGTTCGAGACACCCCTGCTTATAGGCCCTATCTCCTGGCCTTGCTCACGCATCAGTCAAACTGGCCCACCCTCCTGCAGTGCATCAGCGCTCTTCTCAGCAAGCGGCGAGACTACAAGTAGGAGGAGTTAAACGTTTTCACCGAGTTTCCATAGTCGTTGGTTCCTCCTGGTCAAAGATAGTGTTGCGTGTGTGTGATCCTCTGTCAACAGGATGACAGTGAAAATCGTAATGTTTTGGGATATTTTTCAGACTGGACCCGTCATCAGCCCTGGATTTCCTGTGGGCATGCAGCCACATCCCACGCATCTGGCAAGGCCGCGACCAGAAGATCCCTCAAGTAAGATCAAACACACACAAGGCTGTTGGCTGTTTCCCCAGCATTTGTCAATAGGACCAAGCTTGGCGGCATCGCATGCTGCTGATGACTCATGTGTTTACTTTTCTCTGTGCAGAAGAAAACCGAGAAGATTGTGCTGCAGCTGACTTCAGAGGAGCTCATCAGTCTGGTGGACTTGATCCTGTCCGAGGCAGAGCTCACCGACAGCGCTTCAAAACATGGTGGCGACGGCAATGGCGGCGGCGGCGGCGGCAGCGGCGGCAGCAGTGCAGACCAGGTCTCTCACTCGCTCATTCAGTCTCGCCTGCCTCTCCTTCACTCCTACTGCGACGGAGATGTGGAAAACATCAAGAAGGTGGCGGAGTATCTCATCAGCTGCATGAAAAAGTGGGAGGACAGGTAAGGTTTGCCGTTTTGATTCTCCCATGTCAGAAAAACGACATCACATTTCTATTCTGCTCGGTTCACCAAAGTGCTCATTTCATTTGTTTCGACACATTGTATTGATCTTTCTAATTAGCCTCAAACGGAAAGCCTTTTTTTCTCCCCCCCCCTTCCTGTTACGGTGCGCTGATAAACTCGGGAGAAAATCACGCTAGATTTTCCTTCTTGGCGCAGATGAACTTTCCTCTGTCAGCCACAATGCCGTGGACCAGGGAAAACTCGATAATTAGGTCTATTGGTGTGAAATTAAAACCAGCAGAAGTCGTCTATATACTGTGATCTCTTTAAAAGCTCAGTGTATTATAATGAAGCCAAGAGGATTAAGGCTGAAGCTCTAAACTTGCCTGTGTTGTGAATTCCTGCACTGACTTAGCTGTCAGAGATCAGGGTGCAACTCTTTGTGGAGGAAGAAGCCCCTTTCATGAATGTGTCTCTGGTTATTAAACCACTTTAATGAGCAAACTTTGGCCAAGGTCAAGCAAAATTAGCTTCCGAATTACAGTATTTTAAGTATGGCTAAGCTGCCTGGTGAAAACGGCTGCTTGTGAAAATGTGGCGGGGATGAAAACATGTTGGAAGTAAAAGGGTTTTGGCCTTGTGTTGAGTAAACATATGCTAGTACGGGGAGCATTCTTCCTACTGTGGGATAAGCTGGTGTTTATTCCAATTACACAGCAACAACTCTCCACTCTTGGTCAAGGTCGGCGTGGTTCTGCTGAACATACAGAGCCCTAATAAACTTTTCAGTTAGCGGAGAGTAAGACGGCATCATTTGAGCCTGAGCCAGTAAGCGGATTGCATGAAACTGCACCGACTCAAAGGGAAATACCTCAGAATTGCATTATGCTATTTCTGTGCCTACTTTGTAGTAATGCACATTAATTATTGTGGCTTGGAAATGGAAACAATAGAGAAGTGTTGGATCACGCTCTCTAATCTGTGATCTCATATTAACTCTTATAATCAGATGAAAGAGATTTGAAAAAAAAATCAAATTACCCAAAACCAACTGGGAACAGTGTCTGCTTCATAATGTTGGTCGGCGTGTACAGCAGAGCTTCCTCGAGTTGAAAAGCCGAGGCAAACTTTTAGTAACTGTGCAAAATTGGTCAACCAGTCACTGTCGCTTAAATGGGTTGCACAACTCAATAACATCAGGGATTACCGCTGTGATGATTTTAGCTGCTAAGCTGTTGGATTTGCGATGGACAGTCGGACCGTCCTCGGCCAATAATAACGTACACGCTGCACACTTCCCCTTTTCTGTTGACTCTGTCTTCCAGTGCGATGAGCAAGCGCTGCCAGAACCTGCTGCTGCAGATCTACCTGCATTTCCCCGAGGTCATTCAGCACGTCACCCTGCCCGAGGGCACCTTCAGCAGTGGGGGTGCTGTGGACGGCAGCAGCTGCAAGGTGCAAGATCGGATCAGCTCTGGTTTTATTCCATGTTACCGTAAATAAATAGGGACGTCCCTTAGACTAGATTTAGTATATTGAGAATTTTTCAAGTACACAAATTGAATATGAAAGTATTCATATTTTTATGTTGGCGTAACCACCTGAACGTGCAAATATGTAATTTCCATTATTAGCTAATTAGCTGGAAACTGAACACCTTTGGATTTGTCTTGATAACTGAATGCTACTGTAAGTTACATGCTGGGAAGGGAATGGTGGAGTGAGTATTATTCAGCTGCAACATGCAACTTCACCTCTAGAGGCCACTAAGTCCTACACACTGTACCTTTAATGTACCCAACTGTACGAGCACCAATGTAGTAGCAAGATCAAGGAAAACATAACGAATGAACAGGATATCGGTGCCCCTTTCCTAGTATGTGAAACGCTTCAGGGAAAACACGACACAGCACAAATGACGGTATGTCTGTCCCTTGTTCAGCTCGATGTCTTGGTCCATCGTCTCGTCACTCTGCTCGCCGACATCGGAGACACGAAGTCCGTCGAAAACCGCGTGTCTGACGCCAACCTTGCCTGCAGGAAGCTGGCCGTTTCGCACCCTGTCCTTCTGCTCAGGTGAAAATAGAAAAAAACAATGATTGTTTCATTCATCCGCTGCCTCAGCAGTTTGTTCAACAATCGGCTGATTTCCTTCTTCTGGCCCTCAGACACCTGCCCATGATCGCAGGGCTCCTCCACGGCCGCATTCACCTCAATATGATCGAGTTCCGGCAGCAGAACCACATGACCTTCTTCAGCAACGTTCTCGCCATCCTGGAGCTGCTGCAGCCGCTGGTGTTCCACGGCGACCACCAGAGGGCGCTTCAAGACTGCGTTCTTTCCTTCATGAAGGTCCTTCAGGTGGGTGACTCCTCATGATCGGATCCTCATCAGGATATTCAACACAGATTTGATTTCAAGTGTTTTCTCCGTTTCTTTGCCTTCTAGAACTTTCAGAGGACTCGTTACCCGTTGGTCTTTATCAACAGATTCCTCCAGTTCACACAGAAGTACATAACACACAATGCTGCGGCCGCCATACCTTATCTACAGAGGCACTCTGACATCTTACAGTGAGTATCTCGTTGCAACAAAGTCCAGTCATTAATAAACGCATAATCAATACTGAACTGAAATTAAATGAGTCTCATTTGATCCGATCCGTAATACTGTGACCTCTCTTTTTCCAGGGGTCTTTGTGCAGAGAATCCAGACCTGGTGCAGCTGAAATCTCTCTTAGCTGGACTCACCCTGCCAGTAAGAAGCTCGTCTTCAGAGGTTTCGAGTGAAGAGAGGGACGGTGGGGACGGTTTACCTTCCTTTATTTATCGGCAACATGAACCTACAGTCGGATATGGTTTCAAAATAACTGTTTTTCATTTCGTCTCCGTACCAGATGACGTGTCCACCGGTACGCTTCCCCTCGTCAACATATCTGCCTCCGTCTCGCTGAGCTCGTCTGACATGACCCTGTACCTGAAGAAGATGTCGAGGGGAGAGGCGGTCGAGGGTAAGAGCCGCTTTCGAAACACCGCCTGTATCCATCCCCTTTGACGATGACTAATCCACTTGTTCTTTTTTACTCCAGATGTGTTGGAGGTGTTGACGGAGGTGGATGAGAAGTCGAGGAGGAGCCCAGAGATCATCCAGTATTTCATAGTGAGTCATCAATAAAAAAAAAAAAACAGCGTCAAGTGTGGCACCGATTTGATGAATAAGACGATGAATAACACCACTCCTCTGTGTTGTTTGTAGAACGATCTGCAGAGACTCATGGTTTCCTCCGAGGAGCTGTGTCGGAACATGGCCTTCAGTCTGGCCCTGCGCTGCATGCAGAACAACCCGTGGTGAGTTCACCGGCGACCAGCAGGGCGCAGCCTGGAGCTAAAGAACGACACGGGTTCAGATGATAATGTTCGCATCCAGTTATTCTTTCCTCACTATATAAATGTGTGGGTTTTTTTTGCGCTGCAGCCTGGCAACAGACTTCCTGCCAACTTTCATGTACTGCATGGGCAGTGGTAACTATGACGTGGTGCAGACCGCTCTCAGGAACCTTCCAGAATATGTGCTTCTCTGTCAAGGTAAGGAAAGGCTCTTAAGTCCCCGGAGACGGTGAGATGGGCCCAAGTCAGACAGTATATATTTTTTTCGATTTGTTATCAAACCAAAGTATTGGTTCGCCATCTCGCACAGTTTGAAGTACGTCTCTCTCTCTCCCCCCCCACACCCCCACCCCCCCCACCCCAGAACACGCAGACATCCTGCTCCACAAGGCGTTTTTAGTGGGTATCTACGGACAAATCGACACCAGCTCGGCGATCGCGGAGTCCATGAAAGTCCTTCACATGGAGGCAACGACATAACAACAAAGGTCTCCCCCCTCCGTCCACTCCACCCGCGTCACTCACCGCATTCCAGCGCCACACCAATTAGTTGTTTTAGTTCAAACGTTTAATCGCATGTTAATTTGATCACAGCAGATTATTGGGACTCCTCGGCGCTTCCACATTAGAGACTTCCACACAGTGAGTTGGGAGCGTAATGATTTAGTGACTTCAAAGAATGCATTAAAACTCCCTCTAAATGAATTGAACGTGTCATTATTAAAAGTCTGAAATTACCGTCACAGCAATTAAGTCACAATTAGTATATTTATTACTTCGTAAAGGAAGTAAATTGTTTCTTATTTGATAATGAGGCAATGAATTAACTAATTGACAGAAGAACAAAAAGTGAAACGATATTAAGTGATGTTATTACAAGATTCAACATACAATTTACTACATTTGAGAAATAGTAGAAAAAGTGATAATTGAAAATTATAATGCGATTTATAGTACAGAAATTTCATTAATACCACCAAGAATAATAGTACTGTAGTACAATTAATGTATTGTTGCATTATATTCAATGTATTATAATAATTTCTAGAGGAAGTATTTTTTCATATTTGTTGTTACTGAATTATCAAGTATCAAGTGTCATTGAGTATTTACACTCACATATTACTTTTGGCTTCATATTTTATATGTTTGAAAATGAAATATATGACAGTTCTGAAAACACGTATTGCATTTTGTAAGTATTTTGTAAGTTCAAGTTGAGTGTGATCGTGAACTCGTAGAAAATGGTGACTGTAGATTCCAAAGAACCTTAAAAAGGATTAAAATGAGGAGCCTCGATGCAGAGAAAGTGTCATTGCGAACAGAAAAAGTTTTGGATTCCTTCAATAGTGGAAATGAATGATAAACGTCCCGATGGTTTAATGTTACGAGAGCAGCGCCTGTGTGCTGCTTTCAAATGAATTGAATAAAATAATTTCTTTTGGAAATTATGCATTTTATGTTTCATTCAGACAGTTAAAGTTAAAAGTGCAACATGTTCCTGCTGGGGAAACATTTTACCACAGTTTAATTGGAAAGCAATTTAATGTCAAAATTATATAATAAAAAAAAACACAAATTTCCACAAGAAGCAATTATTACCTTTCAAAGGAACATGTTGGCACCTCAGACGAGATTGAAGGAGGGAAAGTAAATGGCGGGCGGTTTGCGGCCTTTCATTTCCTTCTAATAATTCTCGGATCCTGATAAAACTGGAAGCGGCTGTCATGGGTGCGCTCGCTCTTCACTGGGGTGTAACCGACAAATTAAAGGTGCTATGCACACGCCGTGATGGAAACCATTTTGCCATGAAAGTGCAAGTTGTTTTGCCCGGTGCTGCCGACTCGGTCGGGGAGGCGGGGGTGGGGGCGGGGGGAGCCTCTTGATGAAGTCACAGGGATTTGTTGAACAATATGTGGGCATGCTGGTCAACGAGGAAAGTGGACGCTCCCATTGATGGCAAATTAAGCGTGGCGGTAATTGTTCAATCACGTCCACCAAAAAGGCTGCTTTGAACACGAGATGTGGGTAGAGGCCATTTCGCGGCAGAGACCGCTGCTGGTGTTTTGTTACACAGGAGATGAGGACGGTCCGTGGGGGTGAGACATGCCCACACTGGTGGGTCAGTGGAGTCTGTCAATCAGAAGTAACTGATATAAGAGACACAGGCTGGATGTGCACGGGAAGTTGTTGCTGGATAAATGCAGATTTTCTCAATTTCTACGTTTGGACAAAACAAAACAAAAGTCCTGTTCAAGATGCTTAAAGGAAGTTTAGGTGTGTCAGACGAGTCGTGCAGAATCTCAATGAATACATCCAATATTTCCTCCCAGGCCAAACAATTGAATTCAAATTTCCTTAGGCAACAATGGAAGTCATAATGCTGATGTTTTTATGTAGTGTAGAATGACCTGGGCATAGGAATCGTTGTTTACACTCCCCTGCAATGTGCGTTGTGAGCAGGTTCTCTAAACAAAAACGTTTTACTTTGCAATTAGAACCAAAGGCCGACATCTCTCTCTCTTGGAAGGGAGGAGAGAGGAGAGGGCGACTCAGAGGGACGCAAAATGAAATTTCACCTCTAGATATCACCAAGTCCTAGACAGTGTTCTGGTCATTTAAAAAACAAGGAGAACTGAAAGGATAAATGTTAACTCTAAAGTGTGTTCAGGACAACCCTGCGTACTATACCTTTAAATAATGTTGCGTAATCCTGCTAAATGTAAGAGATAACCCACCAAAATTCCCCTTTATCACCTGAACCATGACAAAAAACCCTTAAGATCACCTCTTTGTACATCACACACACACACTCACACACTCACACACACGCACACACACACACATCGCTGTTGTCATAAGCTCAGTCCCATCCTACCCATCATGCACTGTACCTGCTGATCCCTGTCCGTCGTGTGTTAATTGCACCTGTGTGGTGTCCGATAACTAGCCAAAAAGCTCTGTTTATGGTTATCAATCAACTTACACTGCACAAGTCCAAGCAGCCGAGGCTCCTTGGTCCGGCGCCAGCATCCTATTGGCTGGGCGGCAGCGAGGCGTGACAGAGATGAGTGACAGCTAACGAGGACGCGGGGGCCGCGCCGCCGCTGAACGCTCATGACGGACCAGTGACAGGTTAACAACCCCCGCTCCTTTTATTCACCGCACCAGGCCCGGTGTGCCCTCGCGAGGCAGCTGCTCGCTTGTCCACGCTGAACGTTTCGAACGCACACGAGGGGAACGAAACCTCTCCCTGCAGCTTATTGATTGAAGTAACCATGGTAACTGAGAAACAGTTTAAAAATGTGAGAGTGCGGGTGTTTTTCCCCTCTTGTTTGTTTGGAACTTGGTTTTAGCACACTCCTGCAATATACCTCCATATACCTCCTCCTGAAATCACTTGCTTTCATGTTTGTATTTCCCTCTGTCCATTGAGATCCATCGACTGATATCAGCCTGGCTGATCATCAAAGCCGATGTTCTGCATTTCTGCAGATCATTCGTTTTATTGCCAAGTTTTCTGTTTGTGCTCTGCCACTGTCGCAGTTAACGTCCTTTTCAGCGCAAGAATGACTTTTGTTGATCTTTCTTCAGTCAGAATCACCTCATCAAGCTCTTTTTATTGAGTAACGTTTGATTTGGAGTGGATGTGGACAGTTGAAGTTTAGGATAAAGCACTGATCGAGACATTTAGAATATTCAAAATTCAAAATTTCGAGTACCTTTCATATTGGTTCCCAAATGATAGTTATCAGCCTCCTCTGTTTACCAATAATCTATTGATCCCTGATACACCAAAATCATCTCAACCCTATTTGCAATGACTAGGAAGGACTCACACAATGCAACTGAATACTCAATGTCTCTCGGGACAATTTTGAAATGAGTGTTTTTGCCTTTAATTTGAGCTTTCAAAGGACACATGGGGACAGAGAGGTCATGACATGTCAGTCGTCTGGTATCAGTGCAGGAACTTCAATTCCTACACTTCGTTCTATTCAACTCTTTCTTTTCAAAACTTTGAACCGTACTTTTGAGTGCATGACATTTAACTTCTCTCGACTTTAACTTTGCTGGAGTCGCTCCCTCCAGCACGGCGGTGACCTCATTTGAAACACAGACCACCGGCCTGTCACTGCGTCTTCCTGTCCGTGTGAAAGTGGACAGTGAGCAGCAGGAATGCGTCCGGCCCCGTCTCCCTCTCTCTCTCTCTCTCTCTCTCTCCCTCTCTCTCTCCCTCAGCCACACGAGGGGCCCCGATGTGCCGCTACCTGCCCGCGCGCATCTGTCCGCTCTCCGTCTTCCCTCTCAATGGCGCCCTCGCCTTAGATCATCTCCTCCTCCTACCACGCTCGACTTGCACTTGGCTGGCGTGGAAGAAAAAAAGAGAGACTGTGGACCGTCCCCCGCCTCCCTTCTCGCTGGCACTTTGATGTCTCAAGTGTGATTGCTCTTGGATTGTGGCCGCTTTCCCTTGAAGGCTCTGACATGAAAAGCGCACCGGGCTCTCAGGTTTATCCCACGGCCAGTGATCCAGCACTGAAACAATCAGGCGGCCCACTGCGGGATACTATTACCAGGGAGAGTGGGGCACCGGGCATAGGGGTCCCCTCAGCCATGAAACACACTTTTCCCTCCGAGTTACACACAGGTTTTAGTTGTGTTGATTGAATTATATCAATCCACGCTCCCATTAATAGATTTAACTTTGAATCTCTCTGCAGGTCGACACTGAAACACACACACACACACACACACACACACAGGCGGCTGAGAACACTGTGTTTGCACAGAGGTGGACGACTGAAGGGATTCCACATTTGTAATGAATTAAAAAGAAATGAAGCCAGTAATTGCAGTTAAGATTGACCCAATCTGATAAGTCTGATAATGTGACACGCCATTAACAGCAGCGGCGTAAGTGACAACCCTTAAGCTTCACTTACACTTTCATTAAATATTGATCTTATCTCCGCTCATTTATGTTCCCGCCTGCAAATTACACCAGATAGATATATTCCCATGACAGCCGCGCTGACGATAATCATCCGTCTCCGAGTGACATTTGGCAGAAGCGCTGTGTTTTCATGAGCTGGAGGAGCCGCAGCGGAGGAAGAGGAAGAGCGATGCCGAGCGGCGTTCGCCATCTCCATTATGTCAGATTGTATCTCGTCACACCGAGGGCAGAGTGCGACAGTTAATCCACTTCAGCCGTGTCTGTCATGGAGGAGAGAGGTTAAATAGCCCACATCATTTCATTTGAATTCCCATCCCAGCCCAAACGTCTTTTCCCCCCACAAATTCCAAGATTGGAGAAATGAGTGTGATCCCTGCCTAATGTGCGCATACGTGTACGGCCCCGGGTTTTCAGCGAAACCCCCCTTTAATGCGCCGAGCGCCGGAGATGCTCGGCTCCAAACGGCAGACGGACACGGTTAAGGACAAATTGCTGAACATAATCGGGGCTCTGGCATCCGAAGAGCCACACAATGGCGAGATTTCAAAATGTGCAAAAGAGCTTAAAGGTTCAGTGCGTAGATTCCAGTGACATGGAGTGGGTGAATGTTGCGTCTGAACGTAGGAGAACGTTGAGCTAGCGTTTATTTATCATTGTTTAGTGTGTCCATTCTGTGCTACTGCAAAAAACATGGCGCTGCAACATGGAGGCCTGCGTAGACAAGGCTGCTGATAAAGAATACAAGGTTTGACTTTGAGTTATGGAGTTCGAATGTATCTGAATACACACATGAAAACAATGTATATCCAATTGATTGTCTATCGTTGCTCATAGATATGGAAATAACTATGGCTAAATCTTACACACTGGACCTTTAATATTCTCATCACCTTCAGTATCGTTGATTTTCTACTCAGTGTCTGTCAATAGAGGTATTTGGGTTTGGTAGGTAGGTTGGTTGATTGGATGGTTGGTTGGATGATCGGTTGGTTGGATGGTTGTTTGGATGATCGGTTGAATCATTGATTGCTGGTTGGTTGGTTGGTTAGTTGGTTGGATGGTGGATTGGTTGTTTGGTTGAGTGGCTCCGTTATTGGCATGTTTGTAACTTTCCTGCTGAGAACTGCTGTTACCAGCTCTGTGTGAACCAAATGTTCTCCCTTAAAGGTTCAGTGTGTAGCATTTTACTGGCAAATTCATACAATGCTGTCAAGTGATTATCATTTGCTTCATATCCTCTTCCAAGAGTTTTGGAAAACCTTTAATGTCGTTCAGATATGGTAAAAGCTCTCAAGTGCCGGTGTTTGATTTGTCCTTCCTTGGTTACCGTGGAAACATAGTGGCCCCCATGGCGCGAGAACCCCCTTCTGATGTAGATATAAAGGCCTCATTCCCCAAAACAAGAACAATTTGACCATATATTGCTGCTGATCGATGCCCCCCCGAATCTCCACGCACTGTCCCTTTAACTAGACGGATGAAAAATAGCTCAGAGCCTCATTCTGCAGAGGGAATTTCAGTCATCCGAGCCAAGCAGCAACAACCAAAACACACTTCCCGGCACAGAGCGACTTTAAGTGTTTCCAAATTGGAGAATCACTGTTATCTGAGATGTGACAACACCTCGGAGGCAGAGTTCCAGTGTCTCTCCTCCTCCTCCTCCTCCTCCTCCTGCTGTTTGCATTGAATGAAAACAGGCTGAAACAAGCCCATTTCAAGCCTTACTGCCCCGACACATAATACACTCCACATCCCCGCTGCCGAAGCTCCGCTAATGATACCATGATTGCCATTTCAGCTGCGGGTCTCTGTCCGGCGCTGCCTCATCGTCCCGGGGAAGTCGACATACCTGAGCGAGCAACGAGGCCCGAGCGTTAGCCGTCGCCATTGTTGTCTTAATGCCTCCTTCAATTATCTTTACTGTCAGAGCCTCCCCCCACTGCTTTTGCACCAATTCTGCCGCTGATTATCCGGATCAATGGGACTTAAAGGAGCCAGGTACAGACAAACAGAGTTGGGGAGAGTGATGGAGGATGGGGGCTCTGTTTTCAGACGGAGCAGAAATCCCCGTAACTACCTGTGAGCCGGGGACAAACGCAGATGGCTATTCAGCCGTCAGTCGCGCCACACACGGTGTTTGTTTAGCCACAGCTCACAGACGACACTTTTAATCTGTTTTCCTCTCTCCCCGCAGAACTCGCTGGCTTTCTTTCACTCGCTGTGTCTGACTTCTCTTTCACACCAAAACACAAACAGACAGAGCTGCTGAGAACTGTGAGGATCAGTCACATTCTATCAATGTATCACTTATTTATGTACGTTTTGAGGAGTTTAAGGTTAAATGTTGAAAAAAAAGGGTGATCAGTTATAGAGCTAAAATCCTTTGTTAATAGAGCAGGGTAAAACAACAGCATTTGTATCGATTGAAATGCAATTTGAAACAAAGGCAATAGAACAAAATGCAAATCTTCACATATATAGTATGTTGTTATGTAATAATTCTTTGTGAAAACAGATTTCATATCCAGCAATTTCAAATGTTCCCATACTAACAATGATTTTATACTAAAGAAATAATCGTAAAAAATTAAAGATAACACCACTCACAAAAAAGAAATGCATGTAAATGTAGAGAATACAATAAAAAAGGTTATATTTGATATATGACAATGATCTAGTATCTAGTCTCCATTTTGCATAAACTCCCAATTATCACTGCTCACCCTCTTTTGTGAATACACTTGTAACATAATAATCAATCCCTTATAATTGTCTCACCACAAACCAAATAACAACATGAAATAATCAATAACAATCAATAATCAGTCCCAAGCTTTGAAAGTAAAGAAGAAAGTAAGAATGTAAGTAAAACATACATTGTTACATTTACTGTGTAAATGACCAATACCGACTACTGACTATATTGCCCACTTCTATGTGTTTACTAATTTCATGCACACAGCCATAGATACATTTTCAAACAATGTCAGGAATTCACACTGAAAGTCGACCCGTGGATCTTTGTAAGCAATTATCTCTGAAACATGCAAAATTAAGTAAATATCACCCTTCTGTCTGAAGACAAGCTTCAGACCCTAATCCTGCCCTCTTCATTTCCCCCTGTGAGCCTTTATAACACGGTGTTTGAACAGGTGCAGATGAAAGGGCCACAGGTGAGGCGGCGCCGGCCCTCGGCGCTCACACAGGTATGACCATCCTGTGACTCACCTGGCCCCTGACCAGCTGCCTCCTGCCGAGGTCCCGCCGCTGATCAAAGGCGCCGGCGACGCTGACAGCCGCGTGTTTTCACCGCTGTCTGGGTGAGCGGGGTGTGCTGTGAGGTGATGCGGATTAATTGTCACACCTGTGTTTAATTCAGGCCGACAGCGCTGGCGATCATCTCATCACGGATCCATCAGCGCTAAGCTACAGCTGCTCGGCTCCAAGGAGAGACGCCCGCTAATAATCTTCCTGTCTCACTTGTTAATGCGTTGATGTGCGGGCTTTGATCACAGATAAGAAAAATCCTGTGAGTGTCAGCGAACACTCACTAGTGGCTGTTTTACAACAGCTGTGCTTACCTTGTGTTTTCTGTAAGCAGGAATGAGCTTGAAATTTTTTTCCGACCAATCACGCTGAGGTCCGACAACTCCAATTCAAATTTCTCACATGGTTCTACACAGTTCGTATCACGTAGAAGTGGCACTACACTCCCATTCACAAGATGCAGAACAATCCAACTAAAATCTGGCAATACAATCAACCAACAAACCAACCAACAAACAAACCAACCAACCAACCAACCAATCAACCAACTAGCCAGCCAGCCAACCAATCAACCCACCCACCAACCAACCAACAATTAAACCAAACTAACCAACTGACTGGCCGACCATACCACCAACCAGCAAATATACAATTAAATTAACCAACCAAAAAAAACAACCCGCCAACCCACCAGCCAACCACCCAACAAACAAACAAGCCAAAAACAAAACAAAGGACCAAACAACCAACCAACAAACTGATTTTTTTGATCAGTGTTTTCCACGGAGACGGATTAAAATTCACCAAACCCAACAATAAACTAAGCGAGGTGAAAATACAACATGCGTGTAAACAAGCTCATTGAGATAAAGCAGCAGAAAATGAACATGTAGTAGAGCAAAACAACTCACTCCTCTTTGTTTTGATACTTGTCATTGTTCTAATACACCAGGCTTAAACTCCTTACTGTCTGATACAGCAGGGATTTGTGCGTGTGCTCCGCTCCGATTTATTAAGCTGAATGACATGATATCATTATTCTCTCAGCTCGTCTCCATGATGAAAAAAATAAAAAATAAAAAACATGTTCAGAAAAAAGTGAAATCACACGCAGAAGGAATAAACATGACATTGCAATGAGAGAATTAAAACACCCAGTAAACGAGCTGTTCAGGTTTGTTTATCCTGCAGCTCCTTTGTCCCGGGTTTGCTGAGCGTGATCTGATGTTCTGCTTCTGTTGTTCGTTTCTCCTCGTTACACTCGTCGTGTCAGTTGTGCGCATCTGCGCGGCGTACGTGTGCGCTCTGATCGCCCGTCCATCTCATGCCGCTCCAGAGATGTTGCAACACGCCCCGCGCGCAACGAGGAGAGACCCTCAGAGGAAACATACCATCACTATTTGTCACTGTGACGGATGGATACAACTTTTCTCATCGTGCCCTACGACCGGGAAAGTGATGACGAACGCGGCGGCCGTCACTGATGGGTGATGCAGATAATCCACCTGAATGAATCACTACTTAAACCAAACCCCGCTGCTGTGGTGTGCTTTGGGTCATGTGACCAGGGTAGGAGGAGGGAAGAGGATTTGAGGAGGAGGTGAGACCACCTCCACCAAGTCATTCCCTCCGGGTGACACCCAATACCTGCACCTCCAGCTGCCGGCCTCATACTGGGCCCCAGTTGGCGTGTTGTATTTTTCTTTCACTCCGGACGTTGTCATGCATTCCGTCGTTTCTCCAGCGACCCCGTAGGACTCGCGCCCTCAGCGTCGGACCCCCGAAAACACCCCGGACATGTTCGGCCCAGGGCAACTGGTCTCCACCCTCCTGCCCGCCGTTTTCCACTCACCTGCCGCCGCTCACCTTTTCCCAGCCTTCCCGACCAGGCTGGGCCCGCACCCGCAGATTCTGATCCCGGGGCCCTTCGTCAGCTACGAAGCCCTGAGGAGTTACCTGCAGCCGGAGCCATGCAAGGAGGCGCTGCTCCTGGCCACGCGGGCGGTCAGGATGGGGCCACTCGCGGAGGGCGTGGGTGAGTTCACGCCACCTGTGGCCAAAGTGGGACTTTTGATATGAGGACACGCGCGTGGATTCGAACGCGTCCGTCTCACCCGGCAGTCACAGCGAGACGTGCATCTGACTGCAGAGTAAATGTTTACCCAAGATTGGCCAACAGCTCGTAACTAACAATCAATTATCAAGCTGTGTTAAAGTGGGCCTAATGATTTCTGCGCTAATTACCCAATCTAGATCCATTAGTTCCTTGTCACCCGTTGGCGATTGTCTAATTGGTGCTTGTGCCTTTCCAGATGAACAGAGGCCAGTGAAGCAGCGGCGTGCGCGGGCCAACTACAGCAGCTGGCAGCTGGAGGAGCTGGAGAAGGCCTTCGAGACCACCCACTACCCCGACATCTTCATGAGGGAGGCCCTGGCCCTCAGACTGGACCTGATCGAGGCCAGAGTGCAGGTGAGCGTCACCACCGTTCATTATCATGTTGATCACAGTGCAGTTTGAAATTCAGTCGTATTTAATTCTGCAGCATTTCATCCATTTGAGTTCCACATGCAGACCAATTTCATCCAAAGTGGGCGGGGCCAGTGGCATTATAGCTTAATAACCAATTACCAATGTTTCCTTGTTTGAGTGCCAGTATAAGTACATGAACCTGAAATGCAATTTCATTAATCTTATGCCTGTTTATCATTTGCACATGTAAAGACAATTCCTGCTTGAACAGTTGCTCGCTTGATGATGTTGTGTGCAACCCCAAAGATTTTGAATAGCAGTGACTTTTATGGAAGTGAATGTCCTTTGTGGAATTTCTACTCTTTGCAAAGTCATCTCGCCATGAGTATTTTACTAAATATAAATGTAGGGTAGTTCCACTGTGGTTGCATTTGTCTTTGAATAATAGTCACATGGTCGTGTGGAACGCTGAGAATACTTTACCACAGTGGACGAGACGGGGGTCAAAGAGGTCACGAATTGTTCTGTGCAAAAAATGCATTGAAAAGTTTACTTGACAAACAGTTATTGTTTGTCAAGTAAAGTCAAATAAAATAATAATTATTGCCGTTGACCCAGACTTTTCCCGGGGGAAAAAGTTTGCATTCAACTGTAAAGGTTCACTTTAACGGATATGATGCAGATTGACATGTAGCCGTGTCTTTGCGTTTAGGTCTGGTTTCAGAACCGTCGTGCCAAGATGAGGCGGCAGCTGAAGCTCCAGACTCAGCTCGTAGCCGCCCCCTACGTTAAAAGAGACAGCGATGAGACGTGCGAGAGCGCGAGCAGGAGTCTGAAGCAGCCGTCGGAGACCTCCGACCCCGAGCTGTGGGAGAAGCCACAGGAAGGAGAGAACTATCCGTGGACTAAGGCGGCGGGTGGCGGGCCGAGCGTGCGTGAGCAGCCCGTGACCCAGGGGTCGGGGAAGTGGGAGAGGCCGGAGGGGCCGAGCTCGGAGGAGCTCCGCTGCTGCAGCATCGCCAAGCTGAGGGCCAAAGCCAGAGAGCACGAGGCCGAGATCCACAGCACCGTAAACATGTCGGGGGCTGACGCGCACTCACAAACACAGGAAGCTGATGCCAGGCACAGTGATTGATTGTTTTCCTCCTTCCTGTTTGTACAGATAGTCATAACAAAGAGAAACACGGTATCACATATACGATCGCTGTGTTGATCTTTATATATTTTGCCATAATAAATAGATCAATCTTTTTTTTACATTTTTTTTCAAAATAAAATGTTCATATTTTTCATTATGGCACGTTCCCATTCTAAATGCATTGTTGATACCAAATACATAGTGTCCTGCAGCAGGTAGACAACAACGGCCGTCTTATCACTTCTGCCTAACTGGGAACAATAGGAGTGAGAGACAGTGGAGTGATTCTGAAATGACTCCATCACCGACGAGTCTCTCCTTGACCTCTCGGGTTACAGACACAGACACAGGCAGGATGCATGCGTGCAGCCACATGTCCTCATGGGAAATAATGGAAATAGCTGCAAAATGAAATCATCAGAGGGAATCTACAGTGTCAATGTACATTTCCGCTCAAGCTCATAGCCACATCGAGACTTCATGCAGTGTCGTTGAATCTAACAGGATGAAAGAAAGAATTTGCAAAAAAAATGTCAATATTGTTATGGAATAACTGGAAGATCAATGTTTAGGTCGATCAATGGGACCGAGAGATAGTTAATTTTCTTGTTTCTTATCATGATCTGGTAGTGCCAAAGAAAAACATACGAATGATCTCAAAGTATAAATCACGGTAATATAAGTTAAATTATCACTGATTTATGCATATTTCAAAAGGTTAAGTAAGTTAAAATCATTGGGAACTATTGTAAAAATCATGTGAAATCACGGGACGATACAGATTTAATGATCTCATCTCTATATGAATTCTACATGATAAAAAACTCCTGAAATCAAAACAAAATTATGAACTGATTTGATACGAAACAGTGCTATGGTACCATAAACTAATATGTATAGTGGTAATAATGCTTAACAATACACTTATAAACTCGACAAACATCAACGTTATTGTATAGGATATGTATATGTGTATATAATGTGCATGTATGTGACCGCAGGCTTGCTGTGGTGAAACTGACTTTCCACAGTGCAGAGTGATACTGCCCCCCTCTGGTCAGACATTTAGCCACAGCTATAGACTGAGCAGAAAAGGCTCAGGCTATTTCATGCTTAGCTACAGTTGAGTCATTTAGGAAACTCTTTGTATGTTCTCCGAGGCGTCTCCAAAACATTGATAAACAATTCATGTCCACTGTGTTTGTGACCCGCTCCACACCGAGTGAATGAGGTCAACGTGGGTCTCTCGCATTTCAGAGACTTAAACTTCAGCTCTGGTCTCACACTAATTACACCCGTCACGTCAGAGGTCAGCGCTGAGGTCAGTGGGTCAAATATGCATTTTTAAATGGCTCTGAAGTGCACATGTTATGATTTGAGTTCCATGGATTTGCAAACAGTGGCACAATTGTCCATATTATGCGGTTTAAGGATGAAAGTTCTCCCCCAATATTCAGTGGGACACTGCACTGTGGGCCAATTAGGTCAGATTCCTCATGTGACAATAGCTGGCCTCAATTAGTCCCTAATTAGGCCCCACACAAAGATGACTGAGGTAAAAAAGAAAAAGAAAAAGGGAAGCATGTCATGGATTCTGTTATTGGCTCTGCCTCTGCATAATGACCCCAACATGCAGGCTGAGAGACTCACATATACTCTGCTGTTTAATTACCCTGGAAATCCAATGGCAGCATCATGGAGGCTGAAACAGATGAGTTTCATGGCCCCCTGAATGAGAGGATAGAAACCATCCATGTGAGCTGAGAGGGGGGTTAAAGGGGAGACCAGTTATTTCATATATATACAAAACAAGGAGAAGCATAACTTTTCCTCAAAACATGATGCTTGTTTTTGAGGGAAATGAAAATGAAAATAGATACATTTATCTATATACTTTTTAATTAAATCTTTTTTAGATAAAATGCTCTAATTACATTGCCGAGATTTGTCGTCTAAACACTTAATTGCAAATTACACAGTTAAATTCATCACAGTTAATTCTGCTGAGACAGTTAAATTAGGTGTAAAAACAACATCTAATGGGGTAAGTATGCAACGTAAAAATATTTATGGTGCTGAGAAACGTGATTACACTTGACAAAATACAATTTAAAACTGTAATCTGTAACAATAAATTACAGCAGGTCAAACAGGAGTCACTTCCACTTCCGGTTATATATAATATCGACATGAACCATTTTTGTACGATTTACTTTCTAAGAAACAAAAAACAAAATACTATCAACACATAAAAACTTTAAATGTGTTGTTTTTTATTTCATATGCATTTATTTATGTTCCCTCTGCTTCTAATCTGGCAGCGATGAGAGACCAATCACCACTCGGTGTTAATTAGTGTAAATCAGACACATGCACGCGCAGCTCGTCGCTCAATTCACGCGCCTTCCAAGTGTGGACGAGTAGGAGGAGGAAGCAGGACGCAGCTGCAGCGTGGTCACAGTTCACGGTCACACACACACACACACACACACACTCTGTGGTTCCCCTCTCCGTCTCTTTCCTCCGGCTCCTCTTCTTTCGCACAGCCGCCTGTTGCGCGCTGACCGTCCAGCGACGAGTCGCTGTGTGCGAGTGTGTGTGTCAGTGGGAGCATGGCAGCCATTAAGGCTCTGGAGCAGTGGTGCAGGCTGCAGTGTGACGGCTACAGGGACGTGGCCATCACCAACATGACCACCTCATTTAGGAACGGACTGGCTTTCTGTGCCCTCATACACAAGTACAGACCGGACCTCATGTAAGTACACAAACTAGTATTAACACAACTTTAAGGAGCAGGTCAGAATGTGTTTGTATTATCACAATGTTATGCTAAATTAGCTTGTTATTGCTATGTAAGTCCATTTGGTGTCTATGGTTTCAATGTGTTGCTACTCTCTAATTTGTCATAGTGCTGGTCCTGTGACGTACAATGTTTTATTTATCTTTCTTCCCATAATATCTCACATGCGTTTGTCCATTGTGTTCTTGTGTTTCCAGAGACTATGACTCACTCAGAAAGGAGGATGTGTTAGAGAACAACAGCATGGTAAGTTGATCCAGCTGCTTAATATCAACACCAAACCCTATTGTGGCCTATCCTGCACATTGATTAAAGGTGCAAGTGTGTCTGATAATCTAGGGAAGATGTTGTTTCACGGTGCAGCTGGGGACTCCTTGGCTCACCAAGCATGGAGGAGAAGATGGAAGTTCAGTTATTGTGCGTTGCCTGAACGATAACAATGAAATTGTAAAGTCTTCTACTTTGGTTAGCGACACCTGTGGCAATAAAGAGAACTCAGGCTCACTCACATGACCGTGTTCGCATTCTTAGAGTGTAAGTGAGTGTCAAAAAAATTAAATGATCACAACAATGAAGCCAGAAGGTAACTAGTTGTGGCTGCCTGTGCTCGACCCCCTTTGCCATCGTTTGAGCCGGTGAGCAGGAGCTAGTGCCGGCTAGCCAGCTCTGAGCTGGTTTGAATAGCTACTGGGGCTACTTAACTCGCTCCAGTGCAGCCTGGCTGCAGAATGAAGTATTGCACATGCATGCAAGAAACGTCTTTACTCACAGGTCGTAAAAATAGTGTTTTTTGTATAAAAAGCCTTCCTAATGCACCTTTAATGTTACACCCACAAAACTATTGCATAGTTTCTCATTCATACTGTGGCTGGGTATCTTTTCCAAATATTTGTTATCGTCAGATTACCTGTCGACCCCTTCGAAAAAAAACAAACATGGTTCGCTGTAGTCCAATGAAAACAACTATTTGTACATCGATTTTTAAACCCGTAAAACCATCAATATATAATCATTTCACATCTCTGCCATTTGATCCATTCCACTTAAATTCTACATACTAGACCTGTAATACACTTCTGTTCCATTTAAAATGGGAGGATTCTTTGACATAAAACACATCTCTCTGTCCACCTGACCTCATATATTTTCCTAACCCTTCCACGACCCCTGAGCAGCGCAGCCTCCCCACTCCCCTCGCCATTATTTAGTCTTCGTCCACCTCACCAGCTTCCTGTGAGGATGACCCCCACCCACACCCCCACACAGGGCTACAGTACACAGACTTCCTGGTCGTGTTGGATGAACCCTCGGCATTGTCACCAACAAACCTGAGCTCAGGAGACGCTGGGCAGGTCTATGTATTTTGAATGAGGCCTGACACTCGACCCACTAACGACGGCCCACTGTGGGCTGTCGTCGTTTCGTACGTCTTAAACATGATGCAAGAAGAACTTAACCCTAGATTTGTGTTGTCGGAATAGTGCCTTTTGATTGGGTCTAAGTCTGGATCAGCTGTTAAAGACGCCGATCTGTAACACGACACTGACCCTGGTGTGGTAATTCACACCCCCGTCTATATTTTATGAGCGGTCTCATGTTTCTCACAGGTGCTTGTTTCAGGAGTTTTTAAGTAAGGAATCTGTCTGTATTTTGTCCTCTCTTGGATCTCAGGGAGGCTTTGCTTTAAATGTAATGAGCGTGTCCAGGCACAATGCCCCCGGTATCCTGCTCCTTCCATCCTCTTTCTTATCCCCACCAGCTCACAGGAAGTTTGCTATTCATTATACAGCTCCCTTTTCAGAGCCCGCTGGGGCCGGGCCACAGAAAACTCTATTTAAAGTCCACTGTCTGACATTTTTACACATGCTGTTATGGCAGGAGTCTGCGTGCCCATGTCTTTGTGTGGTTAAAAACAACACACTGCTTGTGTTTACTTGGCCAATTGCACGCTACTATTAAATGTCGTCTTGGCAGGAGGTGGGTGCTGCTGTTTTTAAAGTTTGTGTCTCTATTCCTATGCTCCTCAGGCTTTTCAGATTGCAGAGGAGAAGCTGGGGATCCCTGCTTTGTTGGATGCAGAGGACATGGTGGCACTGAGGATCCCAGACAGGCTGAGTATCCTCACCTACGTCTCCCAGTACTACAACTACTTCAAGGGACGACAGCCAAGTGAGAACATGACACATGTTCATAGTTGTGCATCATCACATTAAGAGTTTCTTTCATTGCAGGGTTGTGTATCTGTTCCACTCTTGTAATGTCTCCAAAGTCACAACTGTTTAACGGTCACAAACCCAGGTTAGGCTGCAGGATAAACTAAATCGATTTAGGTGCTCAAAGGTCACTATGACCTCACACAACACATTTCAAGATGAACTGAGGATCATCTGAAATATTTACTTATACTGATGAGCTTCGGCGGCCAAAGGTCAAATTCACGGTGATGTGGCATTCTTGTGCACACATTTAATTTGGAGGTAGTTTGATATTACTTGACTCAAATCTCCACCGAGGCCTTGCATTCCTGGCCAGTAGCTTATGAAAAATTACACTCGGCACCAGTGGATATGAGCCAAGTTAACATTGTCCTTGAATGTTCCATTTACACAGATAGCCCTTTCTGTCAGTTTGATCCGGTCTGCCCATTCTCATCCGACCTCTGGCAGCAACGAGGCACTTGCACCCACATAGAAGTCGCTCACTGGATATTTTCTCTTTTTCTGACTGACTGTGTAAACCTCGGAAATGGTTGTGTGTGAAAATCCAAGTAGATCAGCAGTTCCTGAAATACTCAAACCAATAGCCGTGCCACGTCCAAAGACATTTGCATTAACAAGCAGTTGCACCTGTCTACTTAATGGATTTTCTGCTGAATATATGCGTTTGGTTTTAGTCTGCAGGGTCACAGTTTTTCACCTGCTCTTATGTCACCTGTGCTCAGTGGGAGGAGTGAAAAGGCCAGCAGAGGGCTCCAGGGAGGAGCCATCAGAGAAGAAGAATCTGCCCGTGGTCGCCAAAACCTTTGTGCCCAAAACTAGCACAGAGAACTGCTCACTGTCCACAAACACAGCTCAGACTTCATCCAAAGTGTCCAGAGCTGCTGCTCAGGTCA
>JAFBJT010104864.1:0-11637 GCA_016785325.1 Chascanopsetta lugubris
TGATTTGATATTCGGAACACAAGAAGCCTGCCTGGAATCTATAGCTGTTCCAAATGTCTCACTGCCAGTTCCTGCCGCAGAAATCAGGTTTTACAAGCTCTGCATACGGCCTCGGTTAAAGTTTGACGGATCAAAGTTCTGAGCAGGGGCCCCTGAAAGTATTCCAGGGGCCTCGGTTAAATGATTTCTCACAGTCTGAGGATGGTGAAAGAAAACACTCTGAAAGTCCAAACTGTGAAACTAAATGTAAATCTGTCGATGGCGGAAAAAAAGAGACTTAACTGTTTCAAGTCATTGAATGCAAAATGATGGAGGAGGAGGAGGAGGGGAGGGGGGGGCTGCCTTTAAGACTGTTTGACATTTACTAAGACATAAATGCTCATATTTCTTCAGGGATTTCCCCCCCTGCTCAGTGAGAGATAAGGAATATAGGTCAACTCACAGCAGCAGGACACAGGGGGTCCAAAGAGACCACCTGGACCGGTGATTCTCCTCTCAGGGTGAATCCCAGGTCTCTGTCCTCTGAGCGGAGTCGTACTGTCCGAGGGGCCGTCCATCGCTGCTTCGCCGAGAAGAATGACAGCGGTCCCTGAGAGGAGAGGGTCAGAAAATGAATGTTATGCTTTGGAATTTCACAGGCGATTCAAACATGATTCTGGACCAGGTCACGATGTGCTGCTACTACAGCTGCGTGACTACATCGCGGTCAAGGACACAGTCATGTGTACTTCAGCCCAGCTTCATGGGTGGCACACCGAGGTCACATGACCACACCACCACTCTCACACAGCCGAGCCTCCGAGTTCCAAAGTTTCTATGTTCACTGAGGGAGTGTTTTTTCTTTTCCTGTTTTCTCACAGGGTCACTCACTGTTTGCCTTTTCTTTTTTTTCTTTTTTTTAAACAGAAAGGTGCGTAGGCGATCTATATAAACCAAGTCACTCATCTAGAAACATTTCCCACATACATCATCACTTGCTGTATTCAGCTGTAGATACACAGAATCAGAAAAACATCCAAGACCGCAGGAAATTAATAGTGTTGTTCTTGAGTTATTTCTCAATTGTTTTACATTTGTCATCAAAAATCGAATGTGTAAGATTTGGTTCAAATTTAACTATGGGCAAGAAGTGGGATAATGACATAAATCTATTCATGTTTTTCACCTGAATAGTGTCCAAACTACGGTCTGCGAGACAACTGTGGCCCGCAAATCACTTTCAACTAGCCTGCAGCAATTCTAAAACTATAATGGAATGTGGCCCACATGGAATTTGAGCTTGAATTGATTGTACTTCTAAGTTTAAACACTAGGTGGAGATACTGCTTCACTGACAATAACTGTATCAGCAAAATCCTTTTTGTTACAAAATGACTGAAAAACCCATTAATGGAAAGTTGTCATGTAGGCGTTTTTTGGAATTTAAGCATAATTGACTGACATTTGATTAAATTTTGTTAACTTTAATAGTGGCCCAGCCTCTCAGCAGAAAACGTTTAGGAATAAACCCTTTACATTCACATTAGCAACGGGTCCTCTCTATGGAGGCAGCCATGTTGGACCACCATGTTAATAAACACACAACTTCATCACAAAATATCGCTAAATCTTATTTGCTGTTCCTTTATTGTTTGGTGAATAAATACGGTCATATTTTAATTCTACTTTCTGTCTTGGTGATAATACTGACCAGTCATCCGGCAACAGACCTGTTCACAAACACATCTGACCTTCCTGAAAGCCGCTGGTGCTCTGCATTCCCTCACTTATCTGCTGGGAAAATCTCTCTCCCAGTATATCCTGACAGTCAGTCCACTGTAAGCGGGCTGCCACTCCCGCCTCGTCAGTTATCACCACAGCAGTTTGTATGGAGAGATTGTGCTGGGTTTATCTGCTGAGTCTCACATTGCTCTGCAGATCCTGAGGGATTACAGCCGTGCTGTTCTGACTGTTAATGATGAGGAAGGTACCAGAGAGGCCCCGTATTTACAGCTTCTTACACCTGCTGCCTGGGAACCAGCTCTGACACTCGACCTCTGTGATCATTACGAGCCTGGAAGCCCGTTGGTCTCGAGATTGGAGCTGATGTGTTTATTGTGGTCCTTTATAAATGAAGATGTCAAAACTGTTTCTTTGAGGAAACACGGACAGAAGATTCCAGGTTGAGTGACAGAAAATGCCAGTGCCCCATCCAGCCACCACCATAATAAGTGACCAATACATATATATGATTCCTGAGACTTAGGAATAACCTGGACAACTTCAGAGAGCTTTGGGAAAGTATTCACTGTAACAATATTTTTTGAGGGGGAAATTATAATTGCAATCTCAAAGGTGCAGTGTGTAAGATTTGATGTAAATATACCTTCAGTGGGTGATGTGGAGAAAACTCACCATTTTGCTGATTATAAATTCATACAAATCTCACTATGTAATTGTTTTGTTCAGTTTTTTAGAAGTGACAAAAATGACCAAAATCTTACACACTGCACCTTTAAGCTCCTGCAGTACACCTCACAATAACCCAACAGAGAGTAAGCCAGCATCCGAGCGCCTGTATCCATCCATGGTTAATGTTAGTTTTGCATTTATTGCTTTGGGTGAAAGTTCAGGAAGCTTTGGAGACTCATCGTTCCAAAGCCTCCTGAGGTCTCAGCCTTGGTTGGTTTATTCAGAAATAACACTCCAATGTCCTTAAAATGGCTAAGAACCCAATCTGGAATGATGTCATTCCTGTCATTTTCCTGAATCAACCAACCAATATGTAGAAAAAAACAGCATCAATGTGAGTGGAAGACGATTAGTAACCCACATACCAGCCTCTGGAAAAAGTCGGTGACTTTCACCTTTACGATGGCGGGAACCTCCATCTCTGATTTGTGCTCCGTCTTGGCTGAAGGGAAACGAAGAGGGAGAAAACAACAGGTGTCACTCTACTGTGTCTAATGTCACATCCGCGTCACAAACAGTTGCCGTGCAGAGCGGCGCGCAATGTAAACATGACATCATCTCGACCTGGAACTGAATGCCACTGATTGCAGCAGGTGTGCTTCACAACACGACGGGGGTTTTATGAGACAGTTGCCGGGGAGACGGAGCTCTCACACCAACGTGGCACTCGCGCTCCTCATCGAGCGCTTGTTGTGGTGACACCGAGGTGGCTGCTAAGTTTCTGTGTTGACCGCTGAGAGGAGAGACGTCACCTCGGTTACGGAGACTCAATTAAACTTAAACGATGACACCAACCCACTCTTTGCTTCTGGTATTTGCTTCGGCAGGATGTTTTCATTGACCATTGTGCTGCTCTCTCTTCGATGAACAACACCCCAGTGGACAACTCCCTTATTGTGTCTAAGTACATTTTCCATTCAACGGTACAGTGTGATTTGGTGACATCTACTGGTGAAGTTGCATGTTGTATCCATCACCTCATCCATCCCTTTCAAGGAGGGATTGGAACCAATGGTAGCCCTCCGTTGTCATTGCAGCTCAAATGATGTTTAGTGCGTCCCCTCTGGGCTATTGGAAAAACATGACAGTCCACGTGGGGAGGACCACTTCTGATGTGAATGTACATTAAAGGGCTCATTTTGGGGTGATCTTACGCACTGCACCTTTAAGTGTCAGTAGGTAATCATCACCTTTGAATATAAATCAGCAAATAGTTTGACTCTCCATTCCACTCTATTAAAAAGAGTTGAATGTATTATGTTTCTAAATCAAATCAATAATGAGAGAGGAGCTGTTCCACTGATCCAATCAGTGTAAGCAGCCCACTTTCAGACCCCGCCTCCTTTAGCAGCAGCATCCCTCGTGAAGAGGCACCTGAGATAAATCAATGTTTTAAGGAAAAAGCTACACTCATCAAGTACTTACGCTTTTAATGCATGAAATATAACTGCAAATGTCATAGTCTGAGTCTGAGTGACTCCGCCCACTCACAGATGATGTCAGGCGCCTCCATGTAGTCGGTGAATTCCTCCTCGTTGTCGTATTCACTGAACTTGTTGAGCGAGCGCTGGTGACTGGCCTTCAGGATCCCCTCCAGTAAGTCCAGCTTGTTCAGGTGATGGCACATCCCATAAATCCTCAGAGCCTCCTCGTGACCCAGGATGGCACGGCGAATGTGAGCTTTACCTGCAGAGAGAGCGGGAGGAGGGGATCATCAATGGAGCGGATGGGATGAGTGAGGGGTCACACCTCCGGTCCTCACCAGCTTCACTGCGTGAGCTCATTCTTACCGATGCGTGAACGTTCCCCTTTGTTCTTCAGGATGTCAAGAGGGGAGCGGCCCTCGGGAAGACGATCGTAGACCTGAGACAAGGTTTTCTCCTGCTGGTCCTCATCATCGCTGGGACTCACTGGAGACACAGACAACATCGAGGGTCAGCACCACATCCGTCCACTCATCAGTCCTCCGACCGACCATCCATCCATCATCTACACCAGGTGTTTCCACTCAAGACATATACACAATCAACCTCCACTATTGGTGTGTTTTTGCAGGATTATGGAACATCCAAAGAACCAGGCCTCTTGAAACTTGATAGAAGGGTGGGGAATGGTCCTGGAGGAGCCAGGTCATTTCTGGAGTGGATGTGATGGGGGGGGGGGGGGGGGGGGGATCCAACCAGAGAAATTTTTCAAATATCTTGAGTGTTTTTGAGAATTTCTCAGGGAGATCATTCAAAGATCTATGAAAACAGACATCTGGGAGTGTTTGCAACTGGTTGCACACTCGCCCATCGAACAATGGAAGGCAGGAAAAGGACATTGTTTACAGATGAGTCAGAGCACACGGTGCCTGATTGGATAAGGTCATGCATACCTTCGAACTCTGCCGCCACTGAACACTGATACGGACGATTCTGAACTGCCTTCACGTCCTCATTCTGCCTCTGAGGCAGCAGAGTCTCCTGGAGGCTGCTTCACATGGACAACCCGTGTGTTTGTGGTTAACCTGTCGATTGTGGCGGACTTGATTCCACTCCGATGTCGGAGCCCAGTCCCCGTTTACTGTCCTGTGGTAATTGCTCTATTCTCCTCGTCCTCACAGGAATCCGTTAATGAGCTGCCGAACCCCCAAGTTGCTCCGCTGCCCCTCTCTTCACTCCCCGCTCACAGCAGCGAGGAGAGCTATGAGCTGAGGATAACCCGCTCTCATCTTCTCTCGCTTCAATCTCACACAAAGTTCAACGGTGGGAGAGTAAAGAGAGGGAACGCGACACGGGTCTTTCCTCTTCCTCCTCTCGCCGCCATTCGAGTGTGAAGACGCTACAACTCTGCAATCCTCCAACAGTACTTACACTTGCCTCTACTTCCTCTCTCTCTGAGCAGCATTCCAGGAAATGCAGCCTCTCTCTTTACTGAGGGGTGCGCGAGTGAGTCCCTTAAATAGCTGTTATGTAATTGCATTGTGGCCGGCTGCTGCTCAGACCGGCCGCCGGACATGACCGACACAGTGGCCTACAACAGCTCTTTAAGAGAAGGGTAAGGTTTTTACGGGGCGTTATTATCGGACGGTTCAAGTTTTGCTACTCGCTGATGTGATTTGACACTTTTGTAAACAAAGAAGGCTGATATCACGGCGCAGGCCCATTCAAACCTATCGCAGGTGTGTGTGTGGGGACCACCATCACTCAATCTATGCTGACATGACACCGATGTGTTACCTAACAGAGCCCCACACTGAGTTTATGATTATTAGCCGTAACGTGTGTTAACCATCTTCTGTAGACTTAGATTTTATGAAGCCTGCTCATGTAGAAGCAGCGAGTCAGAGAAAAGTGTTTTGATGCAAAACACTTCAGTGGTGTCATTCTAACGCTCTGCATTTGACTGTATATGTGTAAAAATCTCATCACCCCTTCATGCTTAAAATCATACTTTAATTTTTTCTATTTTTTTTTGGGCCCAGAGTTAAAGTTCCATGGTCATGCTGTGTTGAAAACATTAAACTCAATATTTCAAAAGCATCAACGGAGAAAATGAATGGGATTTACCTTCGAGATCAGAGACAGTCTGAACGTGGGCGGTCACCATTACACTCCACGAGTGTTGTCATTGTAAGAGAAGAGGGGCCATGTTTGTTTTGCATTGATCGAGCTCACCCCCGACAATCTCTATCTAGCTTCTAGCTGAAAACTATAAGGTGCAGTTCACACTATATGCAAAACTCATAGTCACTTGCACATGGTTGCGTAATGAAGCTGCAGTCTGCAATCACCAAACAAAATTATAGTTGCGTGGCAACATTCTCTCCAGAGATACTCGACCTCAGGCTTTGGGATCTAAACTGTTCTCTTTTTTTTAAATCCTGATTTATACATTTGGAATGCAACAGTTTTACTTACATTGGTGGTCGAGCAGGGCTGAGGCCACAAAGTAGTGTGCCATGGAGCGGTAGTGGTTGGTTTTGACTTGCGACATGGTGGACCAGAAGAATGGGACATTGTCTTTGATGGGTGTCTGGATCATGGACTGATGGACTTGGTCGTAGATTTCTGAGACCTGGCAGAGAAAGGAAGGACGAGACCATAAAAGGCCTGATGTGGTCCAATCATCGGTCGATGAATCTGTGTGCGTGAGTGTGTCCTTTAATATTTTACCTTTGCAGCTTCCTGGGCCATTTTCATCAGGGGGTAGAACTGGTTTCTGATCCCGTGCAGAACAGTTTTCTCAAACAAACATTCCTGAGCCTGAGCGAGCATCAGGCGGATCAACATACTGAGCATGGCCGGACTCATGTCGTAGCTGGGGGTGTGGGTGAAGGTCTCCTTCAGGTGGTTCAGGATACCTGGATGAGGATGAGGGCAATCGGTGGAGCTCAAAAGTGAAATCTATTCCAACAGCAGTGTTGTAAACTTTGTTTTTTTTTTTATTAGCTTTGGATGTTCTCCAACAAAACAAAAGGATGTGTTTTGTGTTTCCATTTCCGTAATGAAAAAAAATATCCTTCCTTAATATCCTCTACATTTGGACATTTTGGAAATGGACTTTGGAAATGTAGTCTCAAATCATTTTCGTGATTCTAGCTATTATAACGACAATGTCTCATGTCATTGTATCTTTCTTGGGATTTTATGTTTATCCTTTACATTTGACTTTTCATCAAAGTGCTTCAGCCCGTTTTCAATGAATTTCATGTCAGTATAGTGTCAGAGTGTTTGATCACAATTTTGCTTTATTTCTTTCCATTTCTGCCTCTCATTGATTTGATATTATGGCAAGTAAACAACAGACGTAAAAGCTGTGATGTATTGTCTTGAAATAGCTTCTGTGCATTATGGTATTTGTATGGTATTATGGCTTTTCAAGTCCACACACTGACTTAAAGCGCACGTCATTGCTAGTAAAACCAAACTGGCACCTTAATGGTTCCTTTAAACTCTTCTGTATTAACATGCAAAACATTCAGTGCCAAAGAACCTGGGGCGTAAGAGCAAATTCAGCAGCATTAGTGGGAAACAGGCGTCTGTTAGAGCTCCTACAAAGAAGTCAAATGGTTCCACATGTCAGATCATCTACTCCCTCTTCCCCCTGTGGTCTGCTGCAGTCACTGCAGGATCCATTCGGGGGGGAAAAGTGGATTGTGAGCGGTGGGATCCACGTCAGAGTGTTTCTTTAAAATTTAGCCAAAACACAAACCTTCCTAAATTAGTTTTTCATGTTCGACTGCAGCAGCAGGCCGACGAGCATTCCGACCCAGAGAGCCTCCCTCTTATTTTACAGATTCAAAAGCTGGCTGCCGTGACTTGAAGACAACTTAATAACAGAGCACGGCCTCACCGCTTTGAGACTTGGAGATATCTAACTCACCCCTCCCGCCCTCTGAGACTCTCTCCTGCCCCTGGCTGAAGGAAGGGCTCTGCGGAAGCCCTCTGACGGCTCACATCCCTGCCCGTCACCTAACACTTCCTCACTCCGGTGACAATGCTCCTCGCCCCCTTTCGCCTCACAGAAACCGTAAATTGCGGATATCAAAGCAACAGGACCGAAGCACACGCTCAGATGGAACTATAATGTCATTCTCTGCGCCAGCCGAGTCGTGAATCCATCACAGGCTCGTCCCGAGCTTCCTGAGCTCTCACCACGAGGCTGAGGAAGCAGCTTGTATGACTGGTGGTGCTTTCTGGAGCACAGACACATGACAAGAAGCCAGAGGGGCATCAACAGGATTCATCCTGCGTCATGGAGCATAGGTCTGAGGGTGGAGACTGATGTGGATTTTCAAAATAAGGCTGCGTCTGCATTCTCTCACAGATGACTGCGAGTCGTGCTGATGTTGAATTCGCTTCGATTCGATTGGTGCGTACGTGCGAGGGACAGGAAGCGCCTCGCGTGCTCAGCTCATTTAACATTTTCAAGAAGAAAACAATGAAGATGCTCATTATCTCTATTCTCGCGTCTTTAATCCGAGCATTCGTCGTGTTTGTATGGATCACAGATACACAAAGAGACTTTTCTCATATCTACTTCCTCTCTCGCTTCCTACCTGCGGCTTTCTGGAAGGAAGAGATGGCCTCCTCCAGGCCGACGATGGTCTGCCGGTCACTGCGAGCGCCGATCTGAGAGTAGAGGGCGGCCGTGTTGAAGAGGATGCTGGCCTTCTCCAGTGAGAGGTTCTGTTGGCACAGCGGCACGCCTGTGAAGGAGTCGTACCTGAGAGACAGAGGGAGGGGCTGTCATTGCCTCATGTAAACCATCACACTCAAAATAAACGCAAGTCAAGTGGGGATAAGGTCTTTTTTCAGGTTTTGAAGGAAATGCCCTCCTTTAAAGTGTTAAACAAGGAAAAGTGTAGAGTAGTGAGTGACATCTCGAGCTGTCCTAACATGATGCAGCTGATTATTCCCTTCTGCACTGCCCTAAGTGTGGAGGAGGACCCACTAGTCATTCTCAGAAAGGCATTTCGATTGTTATCGATTCTTATTGAACAGAAACAGGCAACACGTCCACCTCCATGGTAAAAACCTGCACCTGACGTATAATATACATAATATATACAGTTTGTATACCCATAAGGTAATGAAAACAACAATCAATAGATTCTGATTCCATACAAGAATGAAAGAAATTGTGTAATATAATTACTCTAATTGCATTTTCTAGCATTACATCTTTTTCAACCAAATTGTGAACACGCTGGACCTTCGAGTTGACATTTGACTTATTCATAAATATGTTACCAGGTGAAGAAGAGGCCAGTCTGGCGATTGGGGGTGAAGAATCTGCTCTCAACCAGAGGAAGGTGGTTGTAGTATTTTGCCAAAAGGTCCACTCCGGTGGCGTTTCGACTTGGTGTTCGACAAGCCTGCAACATGAAAGAGCTCATCACATACAGTTCTCATTAATCAGGTCAAATGAGTCACAGTGCGCAGCTCGTTTCAAGCAAATCAACAAAAGAATCGTTGTCTGCTTTTGTAACTCATCCGACTCTTAGTGACAGATGCAATCACTCAAACTAGGTCAGGGATCACTCTTGTAAACAAGTAATAAGAAAAACAAGTCAAATGGGACAGTGAGTGTTGGGTACCTGTCGCAGATCCATCAAGTCAGCGATCTCATCTTCAAATTTGTTGCCGTCTTCGCTGTAGTGCTCCAGGATGAAGTCCTGCCAATGACAACGACAATCTCTTCGTCTCAAATTCAAACCCTTCTCTGCACTTCCGCGAGGAAACTGCAGGAAACCTTTCACCTTTCCATCAACGACTGTCGCCTCAATTCCCGAAACGTACATAAAGATTGGTTGGTGGGAACCATCATCTGCACAACAGCCGGCTGTCAATGGCTGTCAAACCACAACAAGCCACGGGACATCACTAACGTGCCGGGCACATTTCAGAAGTCTTATTCATTACTGACCCAGTTCGACTGACGGGTCCCGTGTTGGAGATTTTGTATCGACTATTTCCTCCTTCTAAACACAACAAATGCCAACGACAGTGGGTCAGATACGCAGCAATCGAGCCGACCACGATTAGCCGACAGTATCCATATGTCATTAAAAGCTGTGTTACTATTTAAGTCCATCTCTGAATGCTCCACGAGGGTCATTCGAATTATTCTGCCTTAATATTTCACCGTATTCTTTGCAGTACTTTGCACCACTTTCTTTGCAGTATACTGTGTGTGATGCACACATGAAGTCTATGCAGTACATTATATGTACTGCACACATACCATCAATGTAGTACTCTGCATGCAATGCATGTGTGCAAGACTGGGTGAGTGTAAGTTTAAATGTAAGGGGCCTTCGGTCAATGTTACTGAGAAACCGTCCACACAGATTCAGTCAAAACCATTTGATATTTGATTTTCATTTGCACCTTGAACGGCGTTGAGAAGTCGACTTCCTTCGTCTCTTTCAGACCCAGGGCGATAAGCGGAATGTTGGCAGTTTCCCTGCGGACAAAAAAAAAACAGAGGTGTCACGATCAGCCATTTCATCCTGACTACACGATTATTCTTGACGTCGGCTCGCAGTTATGTCGGGAACGAGGACAATGGCACAGAAAGTACGCGATATACGGCAGAAGCTGCCCAACAAAAGGACAATGCAGCGTTTATCTGATTCATCGACAATCAATGACGGTACAGCTGATTCTGGGAATAACCACAGGTGGTGAAGAGAATGAGGGTCAGGAGGTGTGGCGTGAGATATCAACTGGATAAGAGGCCCCCATGGGCCCAGCCTTGTTCTGGATCCCATGTTGACGACACAATCGGAGCGGTTGATAACGGTGTGGATATAACTGGGATGTGCCCGAGTCTCAACAGCTGCAGCGTCGTGGCTTTGGAAAGTTTACATTTGCCTCGTAGCTTCCGAGTAGTTTCCAGGTAACTCTGGATCAGACAGATGGTGGGGTTAGAGCGGAGCAGCCCCCCCACACACACTGCAGGGGGCGGGATTTAAAGGCAAGCGAGGTCCCTCCCACGTGTCCTTGTTAAAGCTGCACAGCACCAGAAGAGGTTTGTCTTTCTTTTATCATTTCCAGTCACGGAAAAGTAAACACAGCAGGTTGACCTTCTGTTTTGATCTGCGTGTCTGTGATTACATTAGTTGGGCTGCCGTTGCACTGGGGGTCCCAGCCGCTGACAGACTGAAGGCAGGTTCGGCTCATTATCAGTGCTGAGGAAATGTAAAGTGACAGGTACCTGCTGCTGATCAAACACAGTCCATTGAAAAAAACACACCACCCTTCCACCGCTGAGAGAAAGCATAACGAAGTGTTACTGAGCGCTTTGCTGCTCCCGTGTTCGCTTGATATAGAATTCATAAACGGTCACGAGGTGAAAACAGAGTTTTCCCTGCACAAGACGCAGAAAAACGAAGTGCTCATTCATCACTTGATGATAAGGCAGCATTCCTCTGGCACACTGGCTCAGTGAATCACAGAAAACCTCATTCATCAGCAACAGTGTCAGAGCGCGATGGAGGCGGCAGCCTGATCCATTAGTGCCTGCTGCAGATGAGATCACTGCTCTTCTCTCCGGCCTGGACGGAGGAAGGGGGGGGGACGGAGGGGGAGGACGGAGGGGGAGGACGGAGGGGGAGGACGTCTGTTGTGCAGAGAATCTGAAATGTTAAAACCCCCACCCCTTAGAGATTTAAAGCCCCCCCCCCCCCCCCCCCCC
>JAFBJT010104898.1:0-14887 GCA_016785325.1 Chascanopsetta lugubris
TTTGTTTTCATAAACTTGAAATATTCACCCTCTGAAGCTCAACCGTCTGGTGTACTGAACCGTTTTTAGACGATGACGAGGAACATTTTAAATAAGTAAATAAATGAGAATAAAATATCTTGAAACTTGCCAATTACTTTCTGTCATTTTACTATTAGAGCAACTAACTTAGAGCTTTTTGGTTGTTTGTCTTGTTTGTGTTGTCATCTTAATGTAAAAGGTGCTGAAATTGGGCATGAATGAAAAATGTGACATGTCAGCAAAGTACTCACAGGCCATTTTGAGTCTCTGGAGAACCACTAGTGGTCTGCGGACCACTCTTTCGAGAATGGTTGCATTAGCTCACTCACCATAACAATGACAATAGAGCTTTTGCACTTTTGGACCACAGCACAGTCGGCCATCTTGACATCATGCCATGCTTACTGTCGGGATCTCGCTAAAGAGAAATGGGAATACATTTCCCAAGTTGTCTCTGCTTTTATATCGGTGTGATTTCTTTGTAGTGCTTTTTAGTTCTTTAAAATGCAGCTTTGCAGTAGTTTGCGTGCGTTTGACCTCAGCCTCCCCAAAGTCTCTGTAGAAATGTACCCTTGAAAATGAAAGTCGAGGTCCATCAGGTATAAGTTGGACTCTTTTGCTTCTGTGTTTTACAATTTATTACGGTGGGAAAATCACATCTGAAACCGGGAACATTAATTATGGTTCTACACCGTTAAGTCTCCCGTCCAGTGAGTCGGCGTGTTCGACACCAAACCCTGCTGCTTAATTAACACAGAAATGGACTAGAACCATGGTCAATCAATGCTGATGTTTGAACATTTCTTTTCCTGCTTTCACTTTAGTGTTGACTTGAACATTACAAGCCAGAGTATGCGCATATTTGTAATTTGATACTGACAAGAAAACGGGCTATTGGAGTAAAAGCTCAGCTGCATCTGTTCTCCAACCTTCAACAGTATCAAACTCACTTTCACTTTTCAAATTTCTTCCGTCCGTCACTCGGTTCACGATGCTACGTTTGGCCATCGCTCAGTAAAATGCATTTATAAGTGCAGGTTGCACAAGGACCATTAGTGTCAAACTTGCTGTCCCTGCCGAGGTCATAAAAGAACTCCTCCATAAAGGTCCACGCAAGCTTTAATATTGCCATCAATATTCTGGCAGTAATATAGCACATTAAATGTTTGCAGACTCCGGGCAGATGCGACCAGATGGCAACGTCTCCGCTGAATTTCAATGACGCACCTGAATCAACTTTTGAGAAATGCATAAAAATTGATTTGTTTGTCCCGATCGATGTGGTTTGAGAATCTGCCACAGCTGAGGGGGACCGAGGCGAATCAATCCGCCGAGCTGCGTGGAATAACAAGGGCCGCGTGGTCGCGCTGACGGGGGGCGCGCGGGCAAGTCACTCCAACCCCAAAGAAGTTGTTAGAGTGTAATAAGAGTGTTCCATGCGCTGCGGAGACACGATCTTAACCGGGATGCGACCGGTTTGTGAGGTAAAGCGTAAAGAGACTATCCTCAATTCTCGCTTTAATTCAATGTGGGGCTTTCTTCAGCGCACCCTGCGTGAACTCTGGTAAACCGCCTGCTTTCATCCCCACCTCATGGTCAACAGAGAAAGAGGCTAATTTCATTTTCACATCCTCTTCTCTTATTGTTTCCCTGGTGCAGTGGCGAGCCCGAGGCGCGAGGATGAATCACCGTCCCTCCCTGTCCGTATTAAGGCCCAGCAAACATAAACATCTCATTAATTCTGCCTTATAAATGCACTCTCTTATCTCACTCTCTCTCTCTCTCTTTCTCTCTCTCTTTTTTTTCTCCCCCCGTCCACTCGTCTCACTGAGTTTAATTTATTCATTATCGGTCTCCCTCAGGTTGCTGATTACAGGTTTTCGCACGAGTCCTTTGCAGAGACGAATTTACAAAGGCACCGAAACGTCTCGGGACAGAGGCGTCCATGTTCTGAAAGTGTGAGGATTGTTGGGCTGATTTGCCTGACTGCGGATGATGTCACAACCTGGAACATTCAAGTCTAGATAATTCATTCAACGTTGCTTTAATATTGCACTATTGGGTGTTAGGTGGTGGCCAAAACATTGATTTATTGTAGCCTTGGCCACCCCTTGGCTCCGCCCCTGCACTCCATGATTCTGTAACCCAGCATTGACCACAGATGCCCCCCTGCACGAACTGACCTTCAACAGTTCTCTCCGTTCAACCCTCAAGCTATCGGTTTTAAACAAGGAAACATATTCTCTGGTAGAAACCTTACTCTGTAAATAATTTAAGATATTTATTTTAAGAAGATTTGAAAAAAAAAAAAAAGTTTCTCCAGGCAAAGTGCGGCGTGTCTTCTCCACCTCCTCGGTCCGTCTTTGCCTTCTCTCCTCACCTGCTTGCTCCTCCTCTCTCTCACCGGAGGAAAAAACCCTCCTGCATTATCAAACAATGTCCTCTTCTCTCTCTCTCTGTCTCTCTGTCTCTCTGTCTCTCTGTCTCTCCCTCTCTGTCTCTCTCTCTGTCTCTCTCTCGCCCTCCCTCACATGGCCGCCTCTGTATTACATACCCGGCTCTCCCCGCAGGCCTATCAAACACCGGCCCAGTCGTGGTCACCGCCTGACTACCTCTGCATTCATAATGGTCATTAACTCACTGACCGAAAATGAACGGTGGAACAATCCAATTCGGAGGGATCTGAAATGCCTTTTACCAAGGGGCCGCATATCGACAGTGGGCAATTTCACATCTCATTCGCCCAAAGTGGGTTTATTGAATATGAGCGGAGCGGGGAATCGCACTGGGGTTCCTTTACATTTCACGCGGGCGGCGATATCTCTCAAGTCGGCGCAATCGTCTCCGTGTATCAGACATGGCCCTGGGTGGATCCATTGTTCAGGATAATATGTTTTTAAAAGCTTTCCTCTCCGCTCACTCCCACAACACGAGCACTTCAGCTCCGCGCCAATGAGACAATCGCATTATTTCATCCCTCTGAAAGACCCGCGGCAGCTTCCTGACACTCATTTCTTCCCTCCCGTGAAAAGGAACAGGTGTCCTCTTTCAGTCACTTTTGTCTTCTCCCGTTCCCATCACTAAAAACCCTGGCTGGATAACAACGTTTCCTAATCCCTCCAATCTTGACCTGATCGTATCTGAAGGATCTATTCAAATCAGAGGCCCGGTGGCATCAGCGGGGATTTTGAGCTGGAAGCCCAACACAGAGCAGACATCCATGAAATGTTCTGTTTCCTGTGGTGTTCACTGTTTGATGCCAGTGATGATGATTCCTCACTCAGCAGCTGCTCAGGGCCATGATTCACCCTTCAGATTATAATGATGACACTCTGAAATGGAACGTTTTCCAAAAAATGGATGAAAATAGCACGATGCCTTCACTTAAGTGCCTCTGGATAAACGTGCCAGCTAAATAAATGTAATGTAATGTAACAGTGTTGGATTCCAGCAGATTCAAAATATCCACAGAAAAAAAATGTGGGTCTGTTTTCAGTCTGGTAGAATGGTTTGGCCTTTTCTTTATTTAAACATTTGTCCGCTTGAACTAATATTGATATTTTATGAACTGATCTGCAGTTCTTTTTTTCTTTTTTTTACATAACTAACAATTTTCCCGAATAAGAAAAAGTCTGCGCTTGCAGATTAGCAATCCCTTGGGTTATCTGTGAAATTGATAATAATAGTGGTCATTTATATTTAAATTTGAGGGTGACCTCTAGTGGAGGTTGTTATCATAACAGGCGCTTCATTTTGTAATGGATGGACGGGTGTATACCTTATACACTTTTGAGTGTTCTCCTTTAAAAAAAAAAAATTCTTTATTCTTTTTTCGATCTTGTCATTTTATGTTCTTAATATCTGCCTTTTGCTGATGTTGCAAACTGCAGCAATGACATCGACGTGTCTGCTTGATGACTAATGTTGTCAAGTCCCACCACATGTCTGCATATCTTGCTTTCTTATTCTAAATCAAAGCCATGACACCATCTGATTTTATTATATCAATATCAGTGTCCACACATGTTATTTTCTCATCATGCTGTTATTGGAATCATTAGTGATTTATCAGTTGCCAAACTCCACTCTTTAAGATGGAGGTGCACAGCACGGAGCAGTGTCTCGCGCCCTGTTCCTCTTCCTGCCGTCTGCTGCTGCTGCTGCTGCTGCTGCTGCTGCACTGACCCTCACGTCCTTGCTCTCCTCACTTCCCTGTCTCTCGCCTAAGACATAATTTTTGCACACCTCAGATTTGCCGCAGGCGTGTCTGCTCAATGTTCCCTCTGATACGACGCCTCTCTGTTCCAAACCTCCACATTCAGGCAATTCACTGACCTTTCTCTCCCGCCTCTCTTCCCCCCATCAGGTAAAATGGGTTCTCATTAATAGTTCATGGCTCCTTCCTTCACCCTGTTTGTTACATTGATTCACCTCCTTTCTTTCCGTTTTCTTTTTACTGTTCCTCTCGTGTTCAGGTGTGGCTGCCCCCGACGCCGTGCACTCATTCACACCGCCGCCTTTCTATTAACCCCGGGGAGGAGTCCGTCTGTCGTCGCTCCATCACACCGACTCCTCTCATTGGATTCCTCTGTCTCTCTGGTTCCCTCACCCCCGTGACTGACCGTCCCTTTTAATGTGAGTTTCTACACACTTTGTCTCAAGTTTACTCAAATACTTTGTGGCAATATCGGAAAAATGTTAAAGCATTCAAAACAAAAACAGACTTAGAGGAGGGAATTTGTTAGGCGCGGCAATTTAATCAAACAAGAACAGCCAGGGAGAGGGAAGTGCAGCTTTTTATATAATTATGCTTCAAGTGTACTTTCGCTAGACAGAAAATCTATATCATTAATGTGTGACCTTAAAAGATCCAGAGACTAAGTTGGAATTATTTCTATTTTGATAGAATAATGAAATGATTGCACTGACGAGGTCCGAGTATGTTTTCATATGGAACCCACAACGGACAGATTCTACACGGTGACAGAATAATAAAAAATAAAAAAAACTTTTTCACCTTTTCAAAATGTTCATGGCCCTGATATATACGAGTGTATTCAGACGTAGTAAGGTCAAATGTGGCTTCATAGCACAACTGCTGAGCCTTGGTTGAGGTCAGTGCTCCCTGTCAGATTCCTGACATCTTCACAAAGACACATTTAAAGAGCTGTAATTAAAACCTCCCACGACACTTCACCTGAGTTTACCCATGGAGGAAATGGTAATTTATTGCTCTCTTATAACTACACTGCACCGATGCCAAACCATACATAAATTCAACATTAGGAAATTCAAATCTCAATTATGTCCCAGAGGGGAACGGGCTTCGATCTTGAGGCTGTTCGGCTCAGGCCCAGCTGAGGTGTTTGGCCGCCCTCTGCACTGTTTCCTTAACCTTAATTTATCTCAAAGAGGTTTTTTTATTTTTATTTTTTTGCTGATCATGCATTCTTTTTCCGTTCCATCTTTTATTACATAAATTTTTCCACTTGCACCTGAGGCATTAATTTGACCAAACCCTTGTACTGTTGGCAAAGGGGCGGCTGTAGTATTATTATTCAGGATTGAGTAGCTGTGTTCAAGGGCATTTCAATAACAGATGTAGTTGAGATTCCAGACAATCTGATATTATGTTTTTAAAATGTTTGCAAATGTACATGTCATTTTAGTGCATTATGCTCCAGTTTATGTACATATTTGAATATTTTTCACATGTTAAGATTAAGCGGCCATTATTTTGCGCAAGCAAAGCCTCTGGACACGTGTGGATCTCACATCATCCCATAATGGGATTTATAATGTGGTTTCCTTCCTTATTTGGACTAAAAGCTTAAGAAACACACACCTGCACACTGGGTCGACAACAACAAACTGTGCTCATTAAACTGTTTATGGCAATTCTCGCACATTTTCGATCATTGCAGCATTTAACAGCCAGAAATTCCACTTGGAGAAGTAAATGTTTTTTATAGCTACTTTAACTACCATGATGAGGAATCTGTGCACCGGGGCTCTACCTTCCAATTTATTCCCCTGGTTTGCTGTTTAACCTCTTTCCTAACTGTTTTGCTGTGTTTGTCCAGTAACAGCGAGACAGTAAAAGGCTCCCCGCTGATATTTTTAGTACGGTTAGTAAGTGTGGAGTGTCTTTTCTTCTGTCTGTCCCCTTACTACAATACTGTACTTAGTAAAACGGTGCAAATGATGTTATCAGCAGCAGGAAAGGCACTGGAATGTCTGTTAATATTACTTGTTGTCTGTGTCCTGCAAAGGTTTTACAATAATGTAAACATCCTGTTTTTTGTTTAGTGTGTGATAAACTGGCAAAAGCCTGGACACCCTTTGTTTTCAGGACATTGAAAAAAAGACCCATTTGACTCGTTTAGGGGCTCATACATTTTCATTTGTATCACCATCAGATGAAGTTGACGCTTTCAGATATTTCTCACGCTGTCGTCGACTGCTCCAGCTCCCGTTTTCACTCTCTCCGTTAAACGCTCTGCACCACTCAGAGCCGGCGCTTCCCATTAGCCGATGAAGGCCCCTGCAGTCATTCATAATTCACTGAATTAAAGTTGCGGATGTAAGGCTTGTTAATATGAAATGAATATGATTGGGGCCACAAGCGTGGATCAGTGTGCGAGGTGGTTAGAGGAATTTTTTTTCATATCTAGCAGATGCATACTATAAAATTTGAAAATAAAACTAATAGACCTCCCTAAATCTAGCTGTCTAATGATTAGGACATTGAATCAAATACGTGTCTCTGCAAGGCACCACAGGCTCAGGACCCCCCTCTTTACACTTTTGCCCCGCCCTAAGAAAAACCCAGACTGTTGAGATCAGGGTTTCTTGTGATAGGTCAAACTCTCCTTCCTGATGTAGGTGTTGAACCACACCACACTCTGCCACACTGACATCATCTGACAAATTGCAAACAATGCATCTCAAAAGCATGTGAAGGAATTGTTTCCTGTGACAAATAGCGCCCCCTGTTGCCAAGTAATGTTCAGACTTTTTTTTTTACTAAAGACACGTCCCACACGTTGAGAACAGAAAAACAAGTATAAACACAAGATACATATTCTTGTTGTGTCTGGTGAGTATCATGACATCACCTGTCATCACATGTGCCGTGACATCACCCCGTGGAATCCACATGATCTAAAACAATCAGAGTGATTGCGCCCTCAGCCCTCAGAATACACGCCAATGTGACGCTCCCAAGTACCTTTCATTTGGTGAAATGACGGCCAGTTAATTATTGTGCCAGTGCTAATTGCTTTTTCAATTTGATAGATTACTGTTTGAACATGATGGATGCACGGGCCAGGGCCCGTAATGAAACTGGTCACTCATTTTTGGGAAAGCATCAGAGTGGCTTGGCTCGCTCGCCGCCCTCATCATTGCCTCTTGTTTATTACCGGAAAAGAGCGATCGATCCAATATGTCTCCTCGTTTGATTCAGCACCACCTCCCTCTCTGCATTTCACCGCATTGAAAGCTCCAACACATGCGCCATGCTGGACTTTTAGTTCTGCGCATTGAGGTTCGTATAATACAGAAGAAGTGATCAAAGATTTTGATCGGTGTGATGTCACAAGTGGAAATGAAGTGATGGTGGAGGTGAGTCAGGCCGGTGAGGTGGTGATAAGAAAACATAAAGCATGGAGATGAGTGTGGTTCTCAATAGAACAATTGTCATGGGGTGACATTTTTGTTTGTTTGATAACGATAACACACACGGGCATTTATTAAGAATAGAATTCTGGGAATCTTTTTAAAGCTTAATTCCACCACATCACGCCTGTATATGGCTGTTTGGAAGTCAGATGAGTCGGCATAAATTTGCCACAACTCCTGGATGCATTTCAGTGGAACTCTTATTAATGATACGTGATTGATATGTATGATCTGAGTTCCCTCTGCATCAGACTGGGTTCTCCTCCGGTGCTCCGGCCTTATTAACAGTCCAAAGACAGGCAGAGCAGAGTGCGATCAACGGGGGAGACTTTGCATTTGCAGTGATTATGAGTTTGAACCGTTATTTGTCTCTGCATGTGGCCTTACGATGAACCGGAGACGTGTCTGGGACGTAGTGTGCATCTTGACCTGTATCAGCCACTGGCTGCAGCTTCCCAGAGATTCAGCGGCCGTTATCAAAATGAGAATCTATTGCATGTCACGATTACGGATCAACGAAAGAAACCCACAGTTACATGTTCTACAGGAAACTGCACACGCTTACTGTGTGTTGCGGTCTCTGCAGGCCTGCACATCAGGTACAGGGATGATTAGATCCTACTGACACAGGATGATCACACACATTCAAAGGCTGCCGCTGCTAAATGAGCTGTGGTGATAGAATAAAGACGGAGCAGGGATACAAATGCACCTGCCATGTGTTATTTATTTATTTTCTTACGGCACAGCGTGACTACACCTGCCAGTCTCTGCACAAAACCCACGGTGATGGACCGACCCGCACGTCATACATCCCCCCCGCGCCAGGACCACATTATGGAACAACTTGAATTCACCCAATCCCTCAATTGCCACCTCCGTTATCACCCAATCAATAAACTCTGGCCCCAGTTCAATCTGACAAGCATCTACATGGGGAGAAAAGCAATCGCTTAGCAGCGGCAGGTATATGATATTGACCGGGGGAGATAACACTTAGCCTATTCAATCATGCAGGGGAGATTGGGCCAGCGAGGTCCAGGACTGGAGCCAATCCCGAGTGTCTGCACAACCACTCAAGCACAAGGCTGCAATAATGGGAAGCGCGGAGGAGCCGAGGAGCTGAGACACAAAATTAACCCTTCCATTATGAGGAAGGCCCGATGGAGACTGTGGAGAGAGTGTCCCTGCGCACGTTCGCTTTTTCGTGACTATGTGGACACTTGATTCACAGGTGACTCCGGTGACAAGATGTCTCAATTCTAACTTTTCAGATATAGTCCATATTGGGTCCATTTCCAGGGTCCGTTGGCATGGGTTCCATCATTTCTTGTCAGTTTAAAGATGCAGTTGGTAGGATTCAGTGACATCTAGTGGTGAGGTTGCATGTTATGATTAAAACTGAACAAGTGCTTGGTTTGTACGTTCAGATTGATGCTTTTACGTGAAGCGTTTTTATTCAGATCGGGCTTTTATTTTGAAGGTGATGTGTAAACTTGGCTTCTCTCTCTCTCGCTCTCTCGCTCTCACTCTCTCTCTTATCTCGCTGATTTCTGACAGCAGAACAAGACCCATGGTCGTCCCAGCAGGCCCCAATCAATACTAAGTTAATGAGTCACTTTGGAGGTGAGCAAGAATTGTATTTGTGTGTGTGTGTGTGTGTGTGTGAGTGTGTGTGTGTGTGTGAGAGTGTGTGTGTGTGTGTGTGTAAAACATTAAGGCTGCTATGTGCTATGTACATTTTATTATGCTGTGTGTAGCATATGACCTCAGGGGAAAGCAGAGGTCGGTTGTTGTGGGCTTTATTTACTGTTCTAAACTGTTCATGTAGCAGAAAGGTCACTGAGGTCAGCGGCGTTTAAGATGGGAGTGTTTCAATGTTATTGATTGGCTTCCCGGTTATTGATTGACTTGTCAGAGCATTGTCGTCACACTCCGTGTACCGGCTCTAATGTCAGAGGCAGTCGCAAGAACAAATGGCTTCTTAAGTGAGTAATTAAAAGAACATGTTGAAAGGATCCTTTTTTATTTTTTTGCTGGAGAGATTTCCTTTGAGGTCAAGTCATGAAAAGAACGGGACAAAAAATGATGCCAAAATGCATTTAGCACCCCCTGGTGGCCACCTATTAAACATGGTTGACATTACAAACTCCATATTCGGGGATGGGGCAGGAACCAGGGCGCCAAGTGAGGATCTTAGTTTAATATTATTGTTATTATCATTTCTGTTGTTGTTGTTATTTTTTATCTTATTTATCCATGATTTTTTTTGAACAATTTAAACACCCTTCTGTGTCAGTATGTTTGTGCAGGTCGTCGTCCCCGGTAACCCCGCTCACTTCCAACACCTGACTGTTTATACCATCGCCTGGAATGGAATGTGTTCTGACAGTCTGCAACTGTCATATCAGTTTGATCAGGGCCCGTTTTTCTTTATTTTAGCGAGCCCTTTTTTATTTTCTGGCATCTAACATATCACCTCCTCCCCTCCTTCTTTTCTGTCAGTGTGTGTCTCTGCGGTGACACATCACTGACAGATGTTGTCACATGGTAGTATTTCTGGCGTGCCCTCGTGTGACTCCTGACACCGCTGTGTTTCCGTCTGCTGCTTCCTGACAACAGGAATCCAGGCTCTGCCCTGCTCCTGGGGACGTTTTGTGAATGAACTTGAAATGGGGCCGAAACGGACGTCTCTTGAATGTGGATCACGGTCACGGTGTCTCAGTGACATTCATTCATCGCTGTGAAATGAAAAACTTTCGAATCTATTCCTACTGCTGCTATTACTAACTCTACTTCTACTGCTGATAATAGTAATGATAATGATAATAATGATGATAATATAACACACTGCATCAATCTGAAAAGATATATAAGGAAAAGCTTCACATTTATGTGATGTGGGAAACCGACACAAGCTCCTAAAAGAATCATGGTGTTCAAGTGTTTCGTTCAATGACAGCTGTCAATATAAGAGCTCAACCATTATTTTCCGACGTGTGCTCTCTGTTGTCCGCTGGTGGGAGTGTGCTCACTTTTGCGTGTGTGTGTGTGTGTGTGTGTGTGTGTGTGTGTGTGCGTGCGTGTGCACGTGCGCGCATCAGGGCGGAACACCATCTTGCGTAAAATAACAGAGAGCAGAGGAGAATTACAAATGCGGTATAGGTATGAACCTGTTCAAGAGGAACAGTAACCTTAAATGACTTCTGTTGTAATCGCTATGCAGAAAGTGACCTTAAGGGGGCGGGGCCCCCCCCTCCCCCCGCTAATATAATGGTAGGTGACACTGGATGTTATAATAAAGAGACTTGAACAACCGTCAGACTAAATTTGTCCTAAAGTAAGAATTATTCTGCTTAAATCTTCGGCACTGGACCTTTTTAGGATACATTTAAATGCCAGGTGTGAAGAGATGAACTGTCCCCTTGTGATCTCAGCGGGCTGATATTAACAGCAGCTCTGAACAGGGTCAGAGGTTAAGTGGAGACTCTAAATTGTCTTTTATGTGTGAATGTCAGCATGAGCGCTTGTTCGCGGTTCACAGACGACCCGTCCAAGGTGAACTCCACCTCTCGCCCGACGTGAGCAGGGACCGGCTCCGGTCCCCGGGACGTGATATACGAACGTGCGGATGGATGTTGTTGGAGCTTTTTATCGGAGCACTAAAGTTTGGAAAGCGTTTGAGTCGAAGAGATATGTTTCGGGCCTGCGGCCAAAACACAACACAGCTGCTTTCTCCTCCCAAAGTTTGACTCCTGACAAGTGAACTGGAGCCGAGCCAAAGGGTCAGTGAGGGGCCATTTGTTTAAATGAGACTGTGACACAGCTGAATGGTTAGTTAGATAATGATCTGGGCTCCGGCCAAGCTCGCCGCCCGCTGTAGAATTAACAGGATGCGTGTGGATAAAAGCAGGTGATGCGTACGGACTTCCACAGGTAATTCATCTCTGCTCGATGTCTGCTGATTGGATTTCCAAACTGAGAACACAGAGTGTTATCAGAGGATAAGCACTGAGGGAAAACATCCTCACATCTTCATGTCCCATTAAGGTGATTGAATCAAAACCGCACGTCAGAAAATGGAAAATACGAGCACAGCAGTGGAAAGGACTCAGCGCTCTGCTCCGAGCTGACCAACCACTGCGACGGCCATTCGTCCTCGCAGCAAAAAAATGAACTTTAAATATCCGTTTTTATTAGCCGGCTCGTGTGTCTCCGGACAGCTGTGGAGGCTCCGTGACCAGGGATGCATTATGAATGAGAGGGGAGCCTTGTTATGGCGAGGCGGGGGTTTGGAGCGCAGACTCAGGAAAACAAGTGTGGCCCAGACCTTTCAGTCTCTATAAAAAGAAAAGCCTCAGAGTTAATGGGCCATCTGTTGCCGTCGCTCATCAGTGACAGCTACTTGTTTCATCATTCATGTTGTCCTCCTTTAAAGTCACAAGGTAAAAAAAAACACAGGTGTGACCGTGGCGCCGTTTCCCTGTCTTCTAACCAGAATGACACTGCATGTGCCTATACGGACCACGGCCTACAACGGGGGGTGTCAAACGTAGGGCCCATGGGTCAAAACTTGCCCCGTCACATGAGAGGGGACAAGGGGGGAGGCCAACTTTAAGTGTTGTGCTCGCACACACCGACGGACCAATCCTTCGCACTGTACCTTTAAGTGATGAGGTTCATGGTTTCACCCCAGTCCGGTGGTTCGTTGTTGGTCGGCGCTGTTCCGCAAAACTGCTGAAGGGATTCTCACGGTAATTGGTGGAAAGAGGGGATATGGGCCATTACATTTTGGTGTGAATCCACTGTAAAAAAAAACATGTCTTTCACATCTTCACTGTACATCTAATAGAGTAATTCACGGCTCTTGATGAACGATATTAGGCACATTCACAAAGGACTCGCATCTATGAGCATGTGTGATGTGAAGGACCTCGACAAAATCCAGTTGGGCCTTGGTGGAGGTATATATGCGTTCATTGTGCTAGTCTTTGTTGTGGGGTTGTTCGATGGGTTTGGCTCCTTTTCGTGTCTTTGACTGCAGGATTGAAAGTGAATGAATGGATGAAGTGAAAAACTCGGCGGAAGGACAGAACATCCTTTCAGAATGCTTAGAAAATGCCTGGGTGAAGATAATCCTGCGCACTATACCTGTAAGCCTTGATGCCAAACTGTCTCCATTCCCCAACCATTTTCCACTTGGTCCCTTTTCCGTCTCTCGCGCTTTGATTTTCCACCTTATTGTATAAAGTCATATTCACCTTATACAACACTGTAAAGAAGAGAGATCATCTCCAGACTCACTGTCAGAGCCGAAAGTGATGCGTCTCCCTGAATGACCTTTATGGCAGCAGACACTTTTCTAACTTGTCTCAGTGGGAAAAGCAGAATGGCTGCAATTTATTCCAGTGTCCCAGTAAGTCATCACAGTGTGACAGTGATGCAGCAGGGACCACACAGGCTCTCTGACACTGGAGCGACTAAATACATATCATTTACTTACATTTCGTCACCGTGGGTTTTGTTAGCGTGACCTAATCGAGTCCACGGTTTAAAGATAATATTTAGATTCATTTTTTCCCCATTTATTTTGACTGAAATTGACATTTAAGAATCTCATACTAGCATACTAATGGTTTTATTCATATAATAGCTATTATGCATCAAATGTTGTTTCCATTACCCCAGAGGTCATGGAAAGAACCTACCTAACATTTTTACCGTGCTGTTATACTTATTATATAAAACCCAGTCACCTGGACCAAAGGAATTGTGGATGAGTCATATCCATGTCTTGCCAAGCTCCTTTCCGAATTAGTTAGATTACAGGGAACAGCTTGCTCCGGTCGCAGATAATTACTGTTATCAATAACTCACGTCTCCTTCTATTTTGCCTCATTTCCTCTGACTGTGCTCTGTTAAGCAGTCAACAGTCTGTCAGTGGCCGTCTGGACTCAGACAGAGACTTAATCACATGGTTAAAGGCTTTTGTGGGAGTGGAATGATGGATTTGATGATCTGAGGTCAAACGTGACATTTTTATGCAGTGGCCTATACATGTTAAATTTTTTTGTGACGTATCAGGGATTAAATTCACAATATGAAATGTGCTGTCAATCAAAACAATGACTAAAAACAGAATATGGCGACGTGATGCATGGTAAGATCAATTACTGTTTCCTCCAACACCGTCTCTCTTCCTTTGACTAAAGTCGTGTATGTATTACGCACAAAAGAAGAAAATGACACATTGATTAGGGTGTTGTGAAATTATTCTTCTTCGCATCGGTGGAAATTGAATATGAAATAATTATACTGATGTGCAAATGAGTTTATAATCACCTGAATGGACAATTTGTTTTCATTAATGAGCCCCATTTATTTAATCTGCAGCAGGTTCTCTATTGAGGCTACCACCATGTTTGTATGGGAGCCCAGAATGGACAAACTGAAATACCTTTTGAGCGTTATTGATTATTAAAAGCTTCCATTCATTCTCTATTGGAAGGGAAAGGTGAGCTGAGGGGTTACGGAGCAGTGCCGTGCAATATCAACAATACTAGATGCCACCAAATCATACTCAAGGTCCAGTCTGGACCTTTAAGGATTTCATTACAATAACTTCACAATTTTAAAGGATCCTCATTTTTTTCTATCTGGCATATTCTGAAAGATTTAGGAAGGTAACCGGAATCTAAATGTCTAAATTCCACTTCCTGCTCCGCTCCGTACATTCTCTCCATTTTGTCAAACTCAGGGTGGGTTGGCGTGAGATTATGATCTTAATCCCTTTGATACGTCTCACCTCCGCACAATCCTGTTCGCGCCTTGTTCCGCACGGCTCAGTCCCGCCCTCAGGACTGTCTGCTAGATAAAGGGAGGAACAGACGGGAGGGGATTTAACCTCCGCAGATGCAGACGGGGGATTCTTGCTTGAGTGAACGTGCGAGGCTCCCTCCTCCCCGTCAGGAGTTTGACTTCATATTGTGCGTGGGGACAAAGGCTTTGCTGCGAGACACATGGATGGATGAGTCCCGAGGGTTTCATCAGCATGTGCTCAGAGATGATATCATATGAACCCTCGTGTGCCTGTGGAATTAAACCAGCCGTTCTGCATTTATAATGCGCTGATAGGAATGGAAGGCGGAGAAGGAGAGGGAGCAGGGTTTGACTTAAAGGTGCA
>JAFBJT010104898.1:19040-32083 GCA_016785325.1 Chascanopsetta lugubris
GACCCACCATCACCATCACCCCCCCCCCCCCCCCCCCCCCCCCCCCCCCCCCCCCCCCTGCGATGATGAGCCGCCACCCAACATTTTCTCACAATGTATTCAATGAAAATATGGTGCAGTTTGAACCTGGGATAGAACAGAGTATCACACTATGTCAACACCAAACCCCAAGTTTAATCATAAACAAAAACGTCCAGTAGGTGGCGATGCTAGAGGGGGAAATATTCCCTTTTACACTCAATGAGCATCATTTTAATTGTAGTTGTTGGTGTTGTAGCATATGAAAACCAACTGTGGGTTTTAGCGTATCTGTGAGGGTCACTGGGCACCATCGCCACCTACTGTTAAGGAGTGTGAATAGACTCCCATTCATCCTCTTTAAATCTTCTTCAAAGTAAAAGCATAGGGTTCCCCCCCCCCCCCCCCCCCCCCCGAGTCTGCCACCAAATCTTGGGTCGCGACCCACTAGCTTAGAATTATATGATTGGACTACTCTGACATGGCTCTGGTCTGTCCAAGTCTAAATACTCACCCTTTTTTGCAGGTGGCTATTCCCACATCTGTCAGCCTCATTCCAACACCTGCAAACACAATTACTCTGATTAGCATCTAGGATCCTTTGTTAGAAATTACATATATATATAGACAGATAGATAAATAGATAGATAGATAGATCTATTCTCCATCTTGCCGACCTTGCATGTCCGTCACCAGCAGGTTGCCCTCAGTGTTGTGGTAGACCCAGTGCTGGAAGGCGCAGCACTTCTGTCCGGCCTCGGACTCGCGCCTCAGCAGGTTGATCTCTTTGCCGTCCTTCACCGAATACTTGACGAAGTCGCCGATAAGCTCCTCCTCCAGCGTGGCGTAGGGGATGTCGTTGGACGGGCGGTGAACCAGGTAGATGGGAATGATCCTGGTGGGAAGTGTGAAAGAAAGCAGTGTGAGCGTGAGGCGTTTCATTTTTGTTGTTGTTGTTGTTGTTGTTGTTGTTGTTATTGTTGTTGTTGTTGTTGTTGTTGACATCACTCACTCTGGCACTTCCCCAAAGGCTTCCACAGACCGAGCCGCAGCATTGTACGCCATGATGTATTCTCTGGCTGTGTTCTGCACCTGACACTCCTGCATAGAGAAAAGTACACTGACTGAAGGTATGAGGATTAAAGGTGCAGTGTGTAAGATTTGCTGACATCTGTTGGCGAAGTTGCATGTTGTATCCCTGACCTCACTCTTCCCTTTGGAGCATGCAGGAGAACCTATGAATGTACTCATTGTTGTTCTCGTTATTGTAGAATGAGTCGTTATATTTAAATAAAACAAATGCATAGAAACATGCTGATTCAACAACAAGGATTTAATAATCGAACTCTGTGCCTTACAAAGACACTCTGCATGTAAAAACATGGGAAACTAAACATGAATCCATCTTCCTGCTGCTGTTCTCACCTCCACCGCCAAGGTGAAGTTTTTCTCCACCAGCTCCGCGTTGTTCTTGGTCCCGTAGCTGATGGCGTTGTGAACTTTGAGCACACAGGAGTGACCCGGCAGCAGCAGAGGAATCTGACTCGTCTGCAGTTTGGTCCGGAAGGCCCGGCGGTGCATCCCCTCCCCGAAGTGGACCTTCTCGGTGACGATGCTGATGGGATGGTTGTCCCCGAAGTACTGTTCGGACAGGAAGTCCTCTTTGAACATGAGCCTGGAGCAGTGCCCTTCCTCTTCCTCGCTGCCGATGTCAACCGGAGCGGCTGAGAGAACAAAGGACAAGGCATCACGGTCTAAACGCAGAGGTCTTCGAGAGGCCTTCGAGAACTTTGGTGCAAGATCTCGACTCACGTGCGATGGTGCTCGGAGATGAAGGAATGATGATCTGACTCAGCACTGTGGAGGAGGGCACAAGGTACGTGTTGCTTTAAATGGAGCTGAACACACCTCAAATAGACATTTCAATAGAGGGAATGAGAGAATGTTTACATTCGTAGGTCAACAGGAAGTCCAGAGTGACGCAACCGTGGGAGCTGCTGAGACGACACTGGTATTTGCCCAAGTCCTTGTGGGAAGCGTTGGAGATGGCGAGCGACACCCTGCTCTCGTCCCCTGCACTTCAGAGACAGGTACAGTGCACATTTTGATTTATACCGGGACATCGTGAACAAATGTTTTCGTATGTTTAAGTTTGCCTTCATCAGAAACAGTGGGGGTGAATACGGGTGAGGGATGTAGAAGCGAAGGAGGTGATCAGCACTCGGAACAGTGTGACTTTAAAACGTACGATATGTGGGTTATGGTGACATGCAGCGGCGATGTGGCACCATGCCTTTTAAAACGTGTACAAAAAACGATAGTGTTCCAACTTCGAATACGGCTGTCCATTGTAGGCCTCAGTAAAAACATGGTGGTGCAACATGACCGCCTCCAAATAGAGTCCACCAAAGAGCTGAGTGATGATGGGTAATATAAACAAGAATTCATATAGACTCATCCAAACAATATCCGTGTATACTTTTTGGAGAACACAAATGGAAACAATTGTATGTGCTGCAGCTGTAATTCAGAGTGATTCAGTGTCATTGATTCAAACAAACACTGGGAACATGAGCGGTGCTGAGGCTCGTTTACCGACGTCACTTTGGAGCGGATAGGGGCGTCGCCCAACTTCATGAGTGAATTGACACTTGAAACATCAAGGCGACTTGCAGTACCTTCTCTTGATCTCAGCGAGCACGGCGCCCTCTCGGCTCCATGTGACGGTGTAGTCGGAGGAAAGGGCCCCAAACTGACACCACAGACTCAGGCTCTGAGGGTCCCCACTCACCGGTGCCGCCTGGATGGGCTGCACCACTTTGGGCTCTGCCGACATGATCACGTGCTTTTATCAGGAGGTGCATGATGGGTGTTTGAAGACAGTGATATTAGCGGCGATCACATGGGACACAGACAGGTGGTGTGATCGCTTACCTTCCTTGGGCGGGACTTTGACCACTTCACCGTGTGCCTTCTTATGAGCCGACTCGGCATTGGCCTCCGTCTTTGCCTCGATACAAACATCTGGTTTCGGTGACTTCGACTCCAAGGCACTGACAATCTTCCCAAACTTATCCTCTGACAGGCGCCGTCTTTTGATGACATCATCCATCAGAGGGCTGCTGCTGGTGGTGGTGGTGGTGAAGTTCTGGGGCAGGTGCTCTTTGTTTTCGGCCTGAAGGGGAGGTCGTTCTCCCTGAGAAGCTTTAACCCCCAATTGCTTCTTCTCGGAAATACTAGAGCGACCGTCCTCCCTTTGAGCAGTCTCTATGTTGGCGGCCAGCTTGGCCTCGAACATTTCAATCCTTCCTTTCGCCGTCTTTGGTTTGGCTCCGCTCTCGTCATCCACCAGAGGCTCGGCCGAGCTCTTCAGAGTTGCTGCGCTCTGACCGTGTTTCTTTTTCTTTTTGCCATGATGTGGTTTGTTGGGAGCCTTTTCCACGAACACACCGACCTCGATCCCTGATTTAGTCTGACTGTCCTCGACTCCAACGGTAGCGTTCTCGTTGGTGTGATTTTCCCGTGGAAGAGGACACGTTTCCTGCTGTTTGTTGGTTTGTTGTGGTAGAATCTCCTGCTTGGTGGTTGCACCGTGATGATGACCTGCTGATTTGTCCTTTTTGGAGCGTGCTTTGCCCTCCGACGTGTGCTTGTGAGACCTGTGAGGCATCTTTTCGGCTGCGGGGGCGAGCTTTATAGGCCTGGGAGCAAAGGGGTCATTAATGTCCAAAGTTATGACGGCAACACAGTCATTCTCTGAGATGACGAAATGATCCTCAGGTACAACCACCAAATGTGAGAGCTCTCGACTGAGGTCGTTGATCTCCTCGATAATTGTCTTTCTCTCAGCGAGGAAACACTCGGAGAAGATACCGGTGTGTAAGTACAGTTGTCCTCCCGCTATCGTACTTTCCTTCTCCCGTATTTGCTCCTCTGTGGTCGATCTGTCCGTAATCCCATCCGAGGTTCGCCTGGCTGGTACGTGATCACAACTCCGGTTGTCACCAGGTGACGCTTTGGCACAAATCTGATCTCCTTCCAAACTGCTGCCCGCCTGGTATATGAGGGAGGAGCCGATGTTGAGGGGAGCTAAGGGCATAATAAACTTAGGACTCCCCCACTGTGGCTCCACCTGACATGTCCCGTCAAGGTCTGGAGAGGTGTCAGGGAACACGTGTGTGGTAACACTCGGGACAGGTTGTGCGTCCACACCTGGCACATGTGAGTCGGTCAGAGGTCGGACGAAGTCTCGTGAAGATTCGGGTCCTTGGGTGTCGACCTTGGCTGGCTCACAAGTCTTTTCTGCGTCCTGCTCGAGTGACAAACTTTGTTGATACGTCACTTCACACAGTCCATCTCCAGAGGGCTGATGGTGACAGAGGGTCAACAATGATACAAACGTTAGTTGATTGTGAGAAAGGTTATATTTCATTGGCATTTGATCGTCAAGACATCGTAGAATAAATCTGTCAAAGGACTCATTTCATAAAAGTCAGCAAATGACTCTGTGCATTTCCAGCCTTTGTGTAACTTACCTTTCTATAGAGCAATAAAATGGATGTCTGGGTAAGGCCGAGCTTCTACATCCAATCCCCCGGTCCATATGTTCTGCATGCAAATGAAACCCACCACTACAGACCGGAGCTTCAGCTCTAGTATCTCTCAAATCCTATCAAAAGCAGTCGCATAGGCCGTGTGGACCTGTCCACTTCAGGCTCCTGGGTTTTTAAAGGGGATGCAGTGTTGCTGGGTGTGTTCAAGGGGCATAAAACAGAGGGAGAGAGAGAGAGAGAGAGAGAGAGAGAGAGAGAGAGAGAGCAAAGTTGGGTCAAGTTTCAGCCCTCAGCTGTGCCGTCCTCTCACCCCTCCACCCCCCCCTGACACGCCACGGATGTATGCTATTATCATTGAACTCTCTCGGCTATAATTAGATGCCATTTCGGTCCATCTGAAGTTTTTACTCCCGGGCCCTCCCGTTTCCTTTGGCTCAAATCCCTGAGATGGGAGGACTCAGGAATAATCCAATAACATGGAATCAAACCCCAATGGGCGGGAGGGTGCAAAACGAGCAGCTCCGCTCTGGAGCAATGCAACGACGGTACTCGTGTGCGGTGACATTCATAAATCTGACTGAGCAGCCCCCCCTGACTCCGAGCCATCGGTGCTGCAGGTATGACAACACTTACAAGGGCGCAAGTGGGAATGTCCCGTAATGCGGGTATGTTTCCGAGCACATGACTGATTTATCTGTTGGCCACTGATGTGAAGATGATCGCTGGGACTGTGGATGAGTCTTTCCACTTCAAACAACGTGTCACACGTGCGAGGAGGGTTGGTGAAGTTTGAGCATGTGCGGGACCAACACTGAGAAATACATCCACTCCTCTGTCGTGCTCTCTGCAAACACAACTCAAACATGCACAGTCATCATACCTGTTCAGCTGCGCTCTCTCCCTCGAGGTCTGTGTCCTCCGTTACAGTCAGAACGACTGGATCTTCCTTGCTCATGAAAAAGTCCAGCGAGTCTGAATATTTGTCAAACTGAGAAAGATCCAGCCGATTGCAGGAGGCGGATTCGTGGTCCGGTGTGTCCGCGGTCACGTCCGCGCTGAATCGTCCAGCAAAAGCTAGAGTGACGTTGGACGAAGCCGTGGGTGAGTGAAAGGCCAGAAAAGAGTCAATGTGGCTGCTTTGGATTTCCTCCGGATTCTGGGACCCTGCTCTGCCCTGGAGCTCCGGCGCCGCGGCCTCGGAGACGCAACCCTGCCCAGAGAGGATGGAGCTGTCTGGGGGCTTCTGCCCCTCGAATGGCTGATGCTGGACCCCCATGGTTGGCTGAGATCCTGCCGGAGCTGACGACTGCGTGTCCTTTATCTCTGCTAGTGCTTGTGTCAAAGCCTCGATCTCGGCCCCGATCTCGGTGAAGGCGGAAGAGATGTCCTCTGCAGAAGCTGTGACGATCCCAGTCCAGTCTGAGAGTGCGGTCGCCCAGCTGTCCACTGAAGACCACCTCTCCACCGGTGGCCCCCAGCCTCTGGTGTCTTCGCTGGACCAGCCAATCCCCTCGCTGCCTTCGGGGTTGTAACACGACTCTCGCGTCTCCCCAGGCGGAAAAGATAAGTCACTGGTGACTGCAAGTCCCTCTTGCATCACAGGATGACTCCTCCCGGGCCCAACATCCTTGTCTCCTGTCTCTTCTCCGGCAGGATACTGACACGCGTCCAGCCACAGCTCAATGGTGCTGTCGCTCTGCCTTCTCTCAAAGGTTAAACCGGTGACCCCTGCCGTCCCTGGCCTCCCATCGTTTACTGACATCAAGCTCACCTCGCAGCCATCCGCAGCAGGTGGTGTAAGCCCCATACGTGGCCCCCTAACTGACTCATAATCCACCGTAGCTTGTTTGTCAGTGGAGCTGGCAAAGTCTGCTGAGTCACACATCGGGACATATGTCAGATTCCCCTCTATTCGTGATAATGCCAGGTTATCTGGACATTTCATCTCACAGGGATCCACATTAGAGTCCACGATGAAGTCATGCGTCTTGCCCTCAAAGATGTAAAGGTCTAGCATGGTGGATGTGCCACTATCAGATCGAGGTGACGAGGAACTTTGCGGGAAAGCAGTTTGACTGTGTGCAGAGCTGAAGCCGAGCGGCTCAGAGGCGGACGTCTCCGTCGAACCTCCACAAAACGAAGACATTGCCCCAAAAGATTCGAGGGTAGCGTGGTCTGGGATGAGGGGGAAGGAGAGGGAGGGCTCCCGTTCCATCTCAAACTCTGAGAAAGTTTCGGACGCGGCTAAATGAGGCGAACAATGGTGACGAGGTAACGGGGGCGACGCAGGCTCCGATGACTCAAAATAAGCCTGAGCCCTGAGGCCGTCATCTGCCGGCACAGGCTCTGAGTGAAGTGTCAAACAATCCGAGACATTGTAGCGGCATGAGGAAAGCTTCAAACGGTCCGACTCAGTGCTTCTCTCATCAGGAAGGCATGTGGAGGCATTTGTTAGAATCTCAGCTGACGCAGTGTTCAGGGCGGGAACAAGAGAAATGGAGTCCAAGCCCCTTGTCTGGGTTTGGTCGTCCATCAGGACTTTCAGGTGAAGCTGCTCGGGGGAAATAATCCGCAGGTGTCAAACAGGAACCCTACACCAGAGTTTCATCCGTTCTGTGCTGGGCAAACGATGGTTGTTGCCTGGTGTCATTTCCTCTCCTCTGGGTGCAGTCGCGTCCTTGAGTTTTCACCGTCGCTTCCTGCAAAGTGACGACATCACCAGAGAACGAAGATATTATACAAGCGAAATGTCTGGTCTGTCATTTTAAAAACTTTGCAATGTCGTCTCGATTCTCAATTGGAGCCTCTAGCGGGCCGGTTTGACACCCGTGCCGTCTAAACAGAGTCCTGTGTGTTTGTTTACCTCCTTAATCTGAGGTATTTAGAGTGAGCGCCACTATCTCCCTCTAGCTGTCACCGTGGTTATCGGGGTCACAGAAGCAGATGTTGCTGCGGACGATGTTACTTGTATTTCCGAGGCCACTTTTAAAGGCCACTTGAAAAACCTTATCAACAGGAAACCTGCATGTTGTTTTGACTTTGTCGCTGATAAAGACCTCTGGTGTGTGTATGTATGAGTGTGAGTGGTTTCAAGGTATTCTAGAAAAGGTTTAGCTTTAATTTTAGGTTTAGGTTAGAACTAAGTATTCGTATACTATGGTAAAGAGTAGGTCGGTAAATCTAAAATATAAGAGACATGATCATGCGTGCGTGCGTGTGTGTGCGTACATGTGTGTGTGTGCGTGTGTGTGTGTTCGTGTGTGTGTGTGTGTGTGTGTGTGTGTTGTTGGCACTGCCTCATCATGGCCTCATGTTTCTACTGGCTTGCACAACTGAGAGGTAAATAAATATGCATGTTTGACATTATATACGGGACGTAGTGTGGCACGTGATCAGCATCAACAACAGTGATTGATAATTTACAAGTTCTTTCCATATGAAAGTATAAAAATACATACATACATATCATTACTCACTTGACCCCACTTGAAGCCCCTTGAGGAGTGTGTAGTTTCAAATGAATGTCAACCAGACACCTGACATATAGATTTCTGTGGAGTCATTAATGCTTCTAAATTGAGATTTATGATCCCTTCAACTTTATACTTAATTTACTTAGTTTTTAACCTCATATTCATTTGAACAGTTTCTTAAATATCTGATTTTGTCGTTTAGATCAAGGCTGCAACTAAAATGGAACTCAGTAGAGAATATGCTGGACCTTTGTACCCTCTACATCCAGGTTTCAATGTTGTGCGACACTTAAAGGTGCAGCGTATAAGATTGAACAACATCTACTGGTGAGGACGCATATTGCACCCATAACCTCGCTCCTCCCTCGGGCATGCAAGACAACCTATGGTAGCTCTCGTTTGTCAGTAAAGCTCAAAAGATGTTTGGTATGTCCACTCTGGGCTACTGTAAAAACATGGCCGCCCCCATAGGGAGGACCTGCTCCTGATGTAAACATATGCCAAAGGCCTCTTTTTAGGCAAATGGAAAAAAGCAAGTCACACATTTGAATTCTATCTCTACGGGTAGGAGTGAGGAAAATTGGCCGAAATCCTACACACTGCACCTTTAATTGCACACCTTAGAAACCTTTCTCCTTCATATTAAAGCATCACCCCCCCCCCTCCCCCGTCCCCCCGTGTTTTGCTCAGCGGCTGCATGACACAAAGGATTCGTGCAGCCGCCTGATGTGAAGTGTTGAAGGAGCTGGAGGATGCCGCTCCCCAAACACGCAGGAGGGGAGCCAGTGGCACAGACACTGGAAAAATACCAGTACTTCTTCACCCATGACCTGCATTTGTCACATTCCTGCAGCACTGAGAGGACACTGACCACAGCCGAGCCCGCCGCTGTTTACCGCGGAGCACAGCGTCCGGCTTTATTTACACTCGCACAGGACTTAGAAGCCTATACATGACAATATTGTATACAGATTTATTTGACAACATCCTCCCGTCGATTGGTCATTTTTCACGAAATGATCCGAATCCAGTCGGACCCACCAAAGTCGCCTGACTCTATATTTAGATTTGGACGTGTGTCCATGTGGCCCCACATTTGGCAGCGGTTGAAATCCATCTTGTCCACTGGAGCCGCAAAACGCGTATCGCCTGTACTTGTAGGAAACAACACAATAAAGCTGTCAGCGTGCGAGCGCCAAGCCAGATCAAGAAAGTGGAGAGAGTTTGTTTGAAAATAGATCCATCCTTGGATCACTCCACCCCCACCAACCCCACCCCCACCAACCCCACCCCCCTGCATCCTTTAAAGCGTCTGTATGTCAGTCTAAAGACCTGAGCCCATTTTCCACACACTTTTTGAGGATTGTTTGAAGGGGAGAAAAAGCGTGACTTTATTTTGAAGGGGGTAAACGAGCAGGGAGCACATACACATCCAAAGCCATGCTATTTGCAAATCACACGAAGGAATTCCCCTTAAATGTGTGACGCAGCGCAGCAGAGTGAGCGTGTCAGTCAGTCAGTCAGTCAGTCAGTCAGAGGAACTCGTTCCATTCCCGCTGAGACGACAACAACAAGTCAACCGCCCGAGAATCAAGTCAGATCATAACACAAGATTTGCGGCCATGCAGAGTGGTACGTACCCTTCTCATGGCCGTGAAGTTGAGGATATGGACCTATGATGAAGAGCTTCGGTGGGAGCTCCGGCACAGACGGTGGTCTCAGGGTGCCGCTCTATTTTTAACTGTTGTGCCCCCACAAGTACAAAGTGGGTTACCTGATATTGCAGTGATGGTCAACTCGCACAACCACTGCCGGGGAAATGTTGCCGTTTGAGCTATTGACACAGAAAGTTGACAAAAAGCAGATTGAAATGAAAAAAAAAAAAAAAATCATACTACCTTTGATTCTGTATTTATTATCACACTCCTCTAAATACCCTGCTAATGCAACAATGACAACTTTAACTCTGCTCAATCGTATGTGTACAGTTTGAATGGTGCAATGATTTGGATTCAGTTTGAAAGTGATGATGATGATGAGGATGATGATGTCTTTTGTTTATGTTTTTGAGAGGTGCCGGTGGAAGTGTGTCACTGCATCGTTAGCGTGGATTCGATTTTATACCACGTTTCATTTGAGTGATAGCGCTTTGCTCTAGTTTAGGGTAAATAATGAGAATTCGAGGTGACACGTAAATAAGCGTATTCAAACCAATCGAATAGAAAGATATTCTTCTAAGTTATATTTATTCACTGAATATTTTACTAATATACACACACACAAAAATTAAGTACACACACACACACTCGGTGTGGTAAGTCTGTCCATTCAGGGCAACATGGTGTGGCAACATGGCTGCCTCCATGGAGTGGACCTGCTGCTGCGGCTCCTTCACGGCATGATGAAAACAATGACTCGTCCGTTTAGCCGATGTCATGCGCCTTCACCAATCCATATAATCAAACCCTGTAAGCCAAGCCTACTGTTTAATGTCCATTCAAGTAGCTAAGCTAAGATAATAATAGCGTTGCCTGATCAGAACGGCGAGCAGCTGTACAACGACGGTGACTTGTTACATAAACCTGTGACAGGTGAGAGCAGCGGGTTTGTTTACCACTCAGATCATCGACACATTGTAAATACACCTTTAACAACAGAGACCTGACCTTCGGTAAAAGGGCCTGTGTTTATGTCGCCTGTGTCCGCCTCGTCCCGGCGCTTTTAGAAAGCGCCGCACTTACGTGACCGCACACGCACAGACGCAGACGGGCTTCATTTATCTTTTACAGGCACAGTGGGCTCAAAACACGCCGTTCACAGTGCGTTACGTAACGTCGGCAGCTGCCCGGGCTAATGCCCGGGCCGAGTGTAACTGGACTATTGCATGATGAGAGGGAGTTAAATGTGCAGTGTGTAAGATTTGGTGACATCACCATCACCTCACCCTTCGGAGCATGCAGGGGCACCTGTGGTAAGACTTCAGTTGTTATTAAAACTATGTCCACTCTGGGCTACTGTGAAAACATGGCGCCCCCCCCCCCCCCCCCCCCCCCCCCCCGGGGGGGGGAGGACCTGCTCCTCATGTTAAGATGCTTTAAAGGGCGAATTTAAGGGTAATGGTGAAAGAATGATACTTAAAGGTGATGATGATGTTTTGTAATACTGTTCCCTTTAAAAAGCTCAATGTGAAGTGTTGGGCAGCAGCATGACTGAATTAAAACGGTGTGGCATGTCATCTGACTGACCCGGATGGGACTGCTTTGATCTTGTAAAGACGCGTCTTTTTAAAGATGTACTCGTGCCTGTGTGTGTGCATGGGTGTGTGTGTGTGTGTGTGTGTGTGTGTGTGTGTGTGTGTGAACAGCTGATGGGTCATAAATGTTTCTTTGACTGTTGAGCAACGAGGGCTTTGTCCTGAGGTTCATCGGATGCATGTGGAAATGAGCCATAATGACCTTTGATAACAAACTGCACGTCTTTCGATCCCAGGAAGAAACGACACGATAGAGATGCTGTTGATCAATAACACTAATACACAGAGGATACCACATAGTGAATATCCCGATCAATGTCCCTTTGATTAAACCTGATCCTCGTCAAACAGCCGCTGAAGTGTTTTCATCTCATTGTGCCTTGAAAATGCCCGTAGAGTCTCAGACATGTTACACCATCTTGTGCATGTTGTTGTGGGGTTATGGGATGGCTGTGGCCCCGTGGCCCCGTGCAGTCATGGAGAGCAAGGGATCACCTTACTGGAGCGGGATATATTTTTACACCATGTTGTTGCACAGTCTGTCTCAGGCTCCTTAAACTTCCCGCACAGAGTCGGGGGGCAGAGGTTTGTAGGAGGGGGGGGGGGGGGGGGGGGGGGAGTGTGCGTCATGACCACGGAGGAGTGTGCGTCATGACCACGCTCTGTTGTGTATGTGTGTGTGAGGTCACTTAAAGGATGCTTTGATTTTTCCTCGACTACTTTGGGCCGGAGAGTCAAATGACAGGCGAATGACTGATATGAGACACACCTTCACTATGAGGAGAGACATTCCCGCACCCACATGGTTTTATACCACTGAGCACATGGCACTTTGTCCTGAACTACGTAATGTGTGCTTACACAAAGAACTACAGTCATAGAAATATATATATGTATGTATATATATTTATATGTATGTATATATATATATATGTATGTATATATATATAGAAATGATCTTGATGATGAGAATAATAATTAGAGCTACAACAAAAAACAAAAATGTAATTCTAATAATAATAATAATTGCTATCATTATCAGGATGATGATCATTTTAAGAATAAAATGAAGAATAAGAACAGAGTTACAGACTTCAATTTAAAGATCTAAAATTAAAAGCCAAGTATAAAAGTGCATTAAAGTAATCCAAAAAAAATATGAATGATAATTATGATTCTACTAGTACTACTACTAGTAGTAGTACTACTACTACGACTAATAATAATAATAATAATAATAATAATAATAATAATAGGAAGATTCACACTAGAGTTACAGATCTTAATTGAAAGATTTGAAATCAAAAGCAAACAAGTGGAAACAGTTGAATGGACTTTAAAGAGCACACGGCCATGAATGGCTCTGAAAATTGTTTCAGGGGAGAAAAGTGTTATAACAACAACATGGACTTCTTCAAATATACTGCAAATATACAGACTGGAGTTCCACCCAGTTCCAATCATCTAACTCTTGTAGTTGAGGGTGTAGGGCTTCTCAATCAGCACCGTCAGCACGTAGCCCGCCACCACCGTCAGGACCACGGTGCCGAAGAAGAGGAACATCTGATCAAGAGACGAGACACGGATCAACACAAACCTAAAAGAGAGGAATCAATGACACGGCATGGAAAACCTGACTCACAAAGTTCCAGTCTGAGTAGTGGACAGGGTTCTCCTGAAATCCATTGTAGATGTAGATGAAAATGAGATGTGTCATATAACAAGAAAAACTAATGTTGGCGAGCG
>JAFBJT010104898.1:32184-59684 GCA_016785325.1 Chascanopsetta lugubris
ACTGAATATGTTTCGTTTACCCCCGTATCCTTCCTCACAGGCCACTATGATCCAGGTGAGAGCCACAGCCCACACCGTTCTGTGGAGCCCTTGGTAGAGGGCGTGTGGCACAGAGGGCGTGGCCGGCGTCTCCTTCAGGACGTAGGCGAGTCCGATCACCAGCGCCAAGACCAACAGACAGCAGACCCAACCCAGCGCCGCCTGCCACTGGAACCACAGACAGTGAGACGAGCCTCGGTGAGAACATGCATGAGGATCAGCGCCGGCTCATATTCCCATTTAAAGGTGCAGTGTGTGCGATTTTGGTCCTTTTTGTCACTTCTGTTGGTAGACAATAATGCGACAAAACAATTAGATGTTGACATTTTCACAATGACCTCCTTGTTTTTTCGTTTCTGCTACACTTAGATGAGCCCACTCATGTCTATTTACATGAGGGGTGGGTCCTCTCTATGGGGGCCGCCATGTTTTTACAGGAGCCCAGAGTGGACGTACTAAACACAGTTTTAGTGACAAGTGAAGTCTACCCTAGGTTCTCCTGCATGCTGAGGTGACGGATACAACATGCAGCTTCGCCACTAGATGTCACCAAATCATACACACCGCACCTTTCAAAGAAAAGACTACTTGCCTTGTGCTTGATGGTCTGATCCGTCTTTGTTACCAAGTATATTCCCGCCAGGATCCCGATCAAAAATGGTCCGTATCTCGTGTAGAAGGGCTTGTAATATTTCGTTAGATATTCCATTCTGCGGAAAAGAAAGTGGAACGGAGCGTTCACTCGCAGCGAAGAGAACAGGAAAATGCCGGTTACGTAAAGGTCACTCCTCCACTGAAGAGTGAAGGGTGTGAGGTTTAAAGGTGCCAGTGTGTAAGATCTGGCGAAACCTTACGAAACAGGCGGCACGAAGACTATCAGCCGCAGGAGGTAAGTCAGTACGGCTCCAGACACGATGGGGATCAGCAGCAGGACTCCCGCCACCGCTGCAAACACTCCTTTACTCCTGATGAACGTGATGAGTGACATAAGAGTGCACGTGAGGGTGAAGGGCGAAGGGTGACGACTCCGTGACAACACTAGACGTTTGATGTGTGATCACGTCGGACATACGTACCTTTTGTAACAGTAGACCAACAGAGGAGTGGTGACATAACACTGGAAGTCCAGAGACAGGTACCATGACCAGGGGATGCAACTCTGAGGAAATACACCAAGTCGCATTAAAGGTGCAGTGTGTCACCTCACCTAATCCTCACCCCTCGGAGCCTGCAGGAGAACCTATGGTCGACCTCAGCTGTCATTAAAACTCCAACGATGCTTTGAACGTCCACTTTTACTACTGTACAAACATGGCGGCCCGCGTAGAGAGGACCCGCTCCTCATGTCAATACACATGAATGGCATCATTTAAGGGTGATGCAACAAAATAAAACACTTGGGCGATGGGGAATTCATGCAAATGTCATTATGTAATTGTTTTGTGATCTTTTTTTAGAAGTGACAAAAATGACCGAAAAATGACAACGCCGCACCTTTTGAAATACGTACCCAACACAAAACCAACTTCAGACGGGTTTAAATCGCTATAAACTCACTGTGTGCGGGACGATGTTCGTGATGAGCAGTAATTGGGTCCACCATGTTTCCTCACAGTTGCCCAGCAGATACGTCACTTGGGTAAAAGCGGTTCCCCACAGCAGCAGTGAGAAGAGGCCGTTGGCAAAAAACATGATGAATAAATTCAGTGGCTGAATCCTGTGAGGGGGAACCAAGAGCAAAAGGGGCATTGATGTTGCACCGGCCACCACCAGAAACACTGATCCGGGGTCTGTTTGCGTATCGACTTGACTTCCCAAATATTCATGTTGACCTTTTGAGCCTGTTGAGGACGTACTTCAACACTAACGAGGGGCTGAGTCTGTCCTCGGCCCTGCTCATGGCCTTCAGAAGAGATCTGGCGCTGAGCAGACCCCTGGAACACAGACGACACTCAAATCAAGCCGTGTCATTATCATCACGCGTATTTACAATCGCAGAAGATTGTCCCAGTCGATACTTTAAAGGTGCAGTGTGTACGATGTGTTTGACATCTGGTGGTGAAGTTGCATGTCGTATATCCATCACCTTGCCCGTCCATGCGTGCAGGAGAACCCCTGGTGGCCCTCGGGTGTCATTATAACTCAAAAGATGTTTAGCGTGTCCCCTCTGGGCCCCCGTAGACAGGACCCACTCTCCATGTACGTCATCATACATGTCATGGCTCGTTTAAGGGTAACGGGAAACGATAATACATTAAGATAATTGTGAAAATGTCAGTATGTCATTGTTTTGTAATTTTTTTTTTCCACCCATACAAGTGACAAAAATGACCCAAATCTCACACACTGCACCTTTAAACACCAGTGCTGGGGAATGTCACTTTTAAAGGTGCGGTGTGTCATATTTTTGTCACTTCTATTGATAGAAAAACAATGACGTTCCGACATTATTATGAATTTATAATCACCTAAATGTATATTTTCCCCCCATTACCCTCAAATGAGCCCATTAATGTATCAGGGGTGGGTCCTCTCCACGGGGGCCGCCATGTTTTTACAGTAGCTCAGAGTGGACATACAAAATATCCTTTGAGCTGAGGGCTACCATAGGTTCTCCTGTGAGGATGAGGTGATGGATACAACATCATGCAACTTCGCCACATCCTACACACTGCACCTTTAAAGGGTAATGGGGAAATAGTAATACATTAAGATGAGTGTGAAAATGTCATTGTTTTTTTTCCGACCAACACAAGTCACAGAAATGACCCAAATTTGACACACTGCACCCTTATGTTACGTTTAAAGGTGCAGTGTGTAATATTTCGGTCACTCCTATCGATAGAGGAACAAATATCAAACAACGCACTGCACCTTTAAACATCACTTTCATTCCAAAGCAACTCATTGCTACAATGCATTAGCTCCTCGTTGGTGTTTGCGAACAGGAAAACCTCTCACCCCAGCAACAGGAAGGAGTCTACAGCCAAGAACATCGGTCCCGAGAAGGCAACGACATACAGGGGGCTGCTTGTCATCGCCGCTCGCCAGGTGTTTGGATTATCTGCAACAGGGGAGAGACCACGCATCGAATGCAGTGACGGGCGGAGCGACGGGCGGAGCGTCACCCCGGTGCCAACGTACGCGTGTCTTACCCCCGGTCACGGTGACAGCCGAGATGGAGACGTGGCCGCTGATGATCCAGAGCAGGCTGAGCACACGGATGCCGTTGAGGCAGGGGAAGCCGCCCGGGACGGACGAGGTCGTGCTCAGGACGCCTCGGCAGGTGTTGTGGAGAGAGAGGGCCTCCAGGCAGCGCCGCACGCAGGTTGGCGGGGGACACCGAGCTCCGCAGCCGCAGCCGCCTGCGCCGGAGGAGAGCGTACATTCAGCGGACAGGCGCGACTCGCGCAGACATGCGGACACGTGGAAGTGTCTCGTACACATCACTCGGAGATTTGGTTTGGCCGACTGCGTTTCATCTCGTGTTTAGAACCGTTGTTTATTCATTTATCCCTTTGTTTATTTATCCATTTGTTTATTTATTTGTGTGTGTCCTCCCAAGTCGAGGACACGGGCGGCACCAAACTCGTGGGCAGGATTTAGCCTGTGGCTCTCGAGTTTGACACCTGTGCCCAGACGCCACTACATCCTGCATGTTGCATCGATCTCATCACGCATCGTCGTTCGAATCTTTAATCTGCCAACTGCTCCAACGTTCCCTGACCTTTGCCCTCTGCAGGGCCGTCAGGAGGGCCGTTGTCCTGCAGGCTGCCGTAGCTGTTGAAGCCCGAACAGGGCGACTCGGCAGACGGGCTGACCTGCCTGCTCCTCCGCCACGTTGTTATGGCGCTGATCAGCGTGGCGGCGAGTGGGATGGCGACCATGGCGCTGGACAAAACCCTGCAGGATCAAAGAGTCGACGGTCTGTCAGGGAGATGCGCTGTGATATTCAGTTAGTTGATGATATTTGGGGCAAACTGACAGGCAGACGATTCCAAATGCGCTCGGGGAAACGCTGGTGGGTCGACAGAGGACCCCCGTCAGCGCCTGAGTGGACTCGTTGATCAGGACGGAGGGAATGGGAGGAATGAGGGACGTCTGACCCAACCGCAGTCTCCCTGCACAGAAAACCAGAATGAACACCAATCCACGCCGAAGCGAGTGAAGCTGCGCTGCTGCGTCACCGACCGTCCGACACCAGGAGTTCCACGTCCGCTCTGCTGCAGGAGTCAGGCACACAAATACCCACTTGATAGTCGACGGACCCCTAGGGGGGGGGGGGGGGGGGGAAGGGGGGGGGGGGGGGGGGGGGGGGGGGGGGGGGTGAAAACACAGGCATTTCTAAATGCAGCCGGATGCGGACTACGATGCGACTGGGTTTGTTGTTACCTGTTGAAGAGAGGCCTGGCAGTACTGTCCTTTGAATGCGGGGCCGTGGGCGGACAGACACTGGGAGTACGAGCCGGCCCGGTTGACATTTCCACTTTCGTAGTTGCTGCCCTGCTTTCCGTAAGCGTCGTACACTGATGGTAAACACACACACGCCACACGTTTGGCAATCGGAAGCATGACTGCGCATAAACGCGTGATGTTTTTCACAGTGAGCTGACAGATCCCCCCGGAACAGGTCACTTCCGGGGTGTCGATCGGCCAGAACCGACCCATCGGAGGGTCCAATCCGGCTTGCGAGGCGACAAATGACAGAAAAGACGAAGATGAACTGTCACTCTTTTGTTAACACTTTCATCAAATGCGAAGCTTTTCAAAAGCGACTAAAACAAAGGGAAGCATGTGGAGTTGGAGTTATTTATTGGTCATTATGCTGTAATTCTACTCCTCTGCTCCCTGAGCTAGAATGACCTCGACACCATTGGGTTCATTTGTGCAAGAGCCTATTCCAAAACATAATCATAAATCTGAAATCAAGCCCTGGAGTCAGGACCGAGCCGAAATCTTTATGAGCCAATATTGAGATGTTTTGTCAATCAAGAATTTACTTTAGTTTGAAACTGTAAGAAGCCAAGTCAAATAAAATTCCATTTACATAGCCTGCATTCACAAAGCACAGTTTGTCTCACAGGGCTTCAGAGGGTGGGTGACATCCTCAGTATTCTCGCTGAGGCTCTGAGGAAAAACTACACGGGTGAAAAAAAACAAAAACACTTTTAACAGGGAAAGAAATGAGGTAGAAACCTAAGGGAGAGTCACAGGTGAGGGATCTACTCCCAGGAATGGATGTAACTGAGAATGTGCAACAACAATACTCACATTATAAATGTAAACGTATGAGTTCATCTTGATCTCTAGAAGAGCAAGTCTGTTTGGTCATTGTTGTTGGTTATGATTTGTGATAAAGCCTCAAAGCCTTTTTGTTTGACTTTTAATTGAAATGAATTGATATGTGTTTGTAATCACGTGATTTTAACAATGAAATACAAGACCGCTATAATTATTTGCAATATCACCTTACAGTACTTAACATGATACAGTTCATTACACAAATACATGGGCTCTGACATACTCTTAAAGTGCACAGAAAATTCATATTTCTCATAACTCTACTGTCTGTACTTTACGGTTCTGTACATAATTCTGTACATGTATCACAGATCCCATTTTATTTTATTATTCTTAATTTTTATTTTTATAGACTTTATATTTAGGGTACCCCTGTTGTTTTTCCCCCTTAGCACCACCACAGTTGTCCTTCAATCTCGTTGTACATTGTGTATAATGACAATAAAGGCATTCTATTCTATTCTATTCTATTCTATAATATCACCTAAGTCAGTCCATATGTTGGAGTGCACGCCTTCTTTTCCCATTCAAATTCAAATGTATTTTCTGCCACATTTGAAAAAAACACAGGAATTTCTCACACTGTCCCAATGAATTCATTTCTTGTCTTCTTTTCTCCTCTTTTCTTTTTGAAAGGCAGCATCACTTACTGCGAACAGCGTACTCCTGCGGCGTCTGCATGTCCAGCTCCCGGAGGAAAGTGCGGGTGTCCTGCTCACATCTTTCACCCATCGTAGCTCCGTGCCCCGAACTTGACCCGGCGGCGGGCAGCAGCAACAGCAGCAGCAGCAGCAGCAGCAGAGCAGCGAGCAGGGCCATGGTGGGACTGCAGGTAAATCTATGCAGAGATTAAAGAATTTAAACAGATCGGAATGGACACGCCCCCCCGCTCCCCCTCCCCTCCCTTTTTTTTTTATACGTGCTGATTGACTCTCGCCCTCACCTGCAGGTGTGAAGAGGATTGGTTTACATGAGGAGGCCCAGGGACAGTTCCAGGCTTTGTGATTCTGAGCCCGTGCCAAATCCACCCACAATGATGGAGACACTTAAAGGTGCAGTGTGTGAGATTTCTATCATTTTTCTGTCGCAAAACAATTGTTTCTTTAACATGTTCAGGAACTTGAAATCACCTAAAGGTGTAATTTTTCTCAATTACCTTTAAATGAGCCCATGGATGTATATTCAAATGAAGAGCAGATCCTCTCTACTGGGGCTGCCATGTTTTTACAGTGTTGTGAAAATGTTTTTGAGTGCTAACCCTAACCCTAACCCTACCGGGTTCTCCTGCATGCTCAGACAGGGTGACACCACTAAATGTCAACAAATCTTACACACTGCACCTTTAAAGAAGTAACCAGTGTGCTGGAACCGCAGATGTTTCATCATCGTTTATGTCTGATTTTATTTTGTTTTCTAATTACATAATGAGGCCTCCTACATAACCATATGCTGCTCCAGGGAAGATTATGCCAATATATAGATCGGCCACCAGAGGGAAACATGACACAGTTTAAGTCCTATTTATCTAAAGGTCCAATGTGAAGGATTTCTATAATCATCTCCTTTTCCATTTCTGTCAATTGAAATGGAATCACTTCTATCTTCTGCCTTCATAAAATGCGACACACTGTACCTTTAATAATCCACATATTATTTTTCAGAACAGCGGCCCGGCCCCAATGAGTCCCAATGACCTCAGGAGGATATCGTCCATGGAGAGGCGCTGACGTCTCATGTGCAGTGGACGTCAGATCGCTCCCCCGGCAGGTTACATCATTTATTGACATAAACAAAAACTTTGTACACAACTATAGTTATTGTTTACAAAACAGCAGCAGCAGCGAGACACATTGGAGCCCCCAAACAAATCACAGATTTCAAAACAGGACCGTGATCATGAGGCCAGAAAGAAATGGATGTGATGGAGCTTTAGATTATATACTCTTTTATTTTGTGTGTGTGTGTGTGAATTATGTCACTTTTATTGTGAAGATGTAATTGTATCATTTTTTTTTTCTTCAAATTATTGTTGCCTTCTTTACAAAACACATGGTTGTAGATACGGACACATCTGATGTGAAATACAGGTGATGACGTGGCCAATCAGCTGACAGAGCTGCACCTGTCCCCGCCGCCTAGTTTTATTAATTACAGTGACATTGACTTGATTTTTAAAGGTGCAGTGTGTAGAATTTATGGTTTTCAAATAAATGACCAGTGAGTATTGGTTACCAAAAGGCCTTTATATCTACATCACAGAAGCTGCCATGTTTCTACCTCACCATTAGACACCACTAAAGCCCACACACTGTACCTTTAAAATACAGTGCTTCATGTCTGTGTGTTAGTATATATTCATGTTTCTTGTCAAATCTCAAAGAGCTGCCATTGATAGAGGAGTAAAAAAAAAAGAAGATATGAAACATACAAAGTCATGCTGTCGTTTTACAAAATACAGTTTACAAAAGCAAAAGCAGATTTGGCCCGAATACAGAACCTGGCACCATGACATCATCATGGTCAGAGTATATTAAACTGGGGAGTATTTCTCTGAATGATTGTCCTGAAATAAATGTAGCATACATTGTATTTGATAACCAGGACCAGGATTATATCCCATAACATTTCTTAAAGGTACAGTGTGTAATTTGGTGAAGTTGTATAATGTATCCAACACCTCATCCTCTCTGGGCTGCTGTAAAAACATGGCGGCCCCCATAGGGAGGACCCGCTCCCAGGCCTCTTTTTAGGGTAATGTAAAAAGCAATTCAAACATTTAGGTGATTATACATTTGTAAAAAAAAAAAAAGTCTGTATATAATTGTTAAGTAATTCGATTTCTACAGATTCAATTGACAAAAACTGACCAAAATCGTACACACTGCACCTTTAATATTACATCAAAAATAATAATTAAAATGTAAGCGGTGTGGCATAAACTCTGGGGCGTCTGAATCTCTAAGTTGGACATATCTTGGCAGCAGACATTCATTGGACATTAGCAGCATTGAGAAGTGGGAGCACTGCTGACTGCATGTGGATCAATCCCATAATACACTGACATGTAACCATAGATCATCTAATACTAATGAGAAGACACCTGTTTAAAATAAAATGCTCTTCTATAAAAAAGGCCTATACAAACATATAGTACAAAAAGTATCTTGTTGCAATGACTCAAAGACACTGACATATATATATGTATGCATATATATATATATATATATATATATTACATCTTTCTGAGTACACTGTATACACCAAGTGGTACACTATACGTACAGTATATACAACTCATTGTCGTCATGTGACTCCCTCTCACTTCTCGGCCGCGCTCAGCCTCTTCGACTTGATGAACGCCATCCCGTGTGTCCGCATGTGGGTGTTGAGGTTGGCCTCCGTCTCGAACGTCTTGCCGCACACTTTGCAGCGGGTGCTCGGCGTCCCGTCCTCGTTCTCGTCCGCCACGTCCCGCTGGTTCTCCCGCTGGCTCTCGTCGTCGTCGCCGCCTTCCTTGCCCCGTCCGTTGTAGCGCGCCAGGCCCTGCGGCTCCTTCAGCCGGTGGACGATGAAGAGGTGGCGGAACAGCGAGCGCGGGGAGGTGTAGCACAGGCCGCACTCCTGGCACTGGTGCGACGAGCCGTCCGACTTGTGCTGCGGGATGTGTTTGTGGAAGGCGGCCACGTCCTCGCTGGTGAAGCCGCACACGGCGCACTTGTGGAGTTTGGGGATGTTGACCTTCAGCCGCTTCAGAGGCTGGGAGTTGGAGGTCCTGGAGTTGGAACCGGGAGATCCCTCCTCCTCCTCCTCCTCCTCCTCTTCGGGCTTCCTCTTTGGACCCGGGGTCTGTGGGGGACACGAAGACAGGAGATGAGGTCCACAGAATTCATTTCAAGCGCGTGTCTCACTGCGCCACTTTACCGTGGCCTTGTCGGGCGGCGGCTCCGCGTCGCCCGAGCTGATGCTTTTCCCCTTGACTTCTCTGTGCATCATCTGAATGTGCTGATCCAGCAGCACTCGCTTTGTGAAGGGCTGACTGAGAGCTGGACAGTGTCTGTCAGAGCAGAGACAAACGTAAGCATACCGACACCCTCCTAAAAGAATCGCCTGAGTCACTTCCTCAACATTTTCAGGAAACACAAAAGAAAATGAATAAAACATTGAATATATGACACTATTGACACACTAATAACCATGTCGGTCAGTTGTGTAACACGGGAGGAATAAATGACAAAAGGCACATTTTTGATCATGTCTTTGTGACTTGAGTCATTTGAATCCTTCTCTCAACTCTGTGCTTCTGCAGCGGGCAGGTCCCTGAACCAGTTAACCTAAGTTCCCATATTTAGACAGTGGCGGCAACACTAGTCAGCTGGTGTTACGTGGCCTCTTGAGGGGCACCTGTAGGCGGCGCCTCTCTGCCCGTTTTTGGATGAACCGGGAAGTAGGAGGAGTTAAGCACTTGTGAGCATTCTGCGCATCTTTGTCTACGATCTACGGTCCCCATGAGTGAGTGAGCCTTCTTACGGGCATGTGTGGACCTTCCGCATCCCCTTGTGTTTGAGACGGTTGTGTCGGCACAGGCTGTGCGCCGAGCTGAACGACTTGTCGCAGTGTCGACACGGGTGTTTCTTCAGCACCTGCAATGCGAGAAGGACAAAACATTTTCATGGGTCTGCGCTGATGTCTCCGTCGGTCCTGTCGCCCAAACCTGAGCACATTTGTGACCCTGACATCATCATTATCTTGCTTTGACCGTGATCATCCCAATAACAGAGACGTCAGACATTCACCTTCCCATGTTCGCGTCGCATGTGACCCACAAACACTTCCCTGGAACTGAAGGGGGTGTTGCACTGCCCACACGTGTAGCCTGAGCCGGGGGGATTCTTCAGGCCTGCTGAGGGTTTGTTGTTGTTTTTCTTCTGTGGCAAAAGTTTCTTCTCTCCCTTCTCTTGACTTTTGGCATTTCCTCCGTCTTTGTTGTTGTTGTGGTTGTTGTTGTTGTGGCCGCTGGAGCTGTTGCTGTTGGTGCTGTTATTCGAATTGGTGGGTTTGGTGCCGAGGGGAAGGTTGATGCCTAAGTTGGGCGGACCCTCGGTGGTCTTGAGGGTTCCGTGAATGGCCTGGAAAAAGGATCCACATGTGTAGAATTACAATTCTATAACTACTACCTCCACGTTTATCCACTCTCTATGCCCGGACCTTTATGTAGCGTAGAACAGTCGTTTGTAAACATTTCTAGGCTGAACATCATTGACAAAGTCGTCACTGTGCTCATTAACAGGCATCTTACTTTGATATGCTCCAACATGAGCTGTTTCTGTGCGTAGTGCATGGAGCAGTCGGGGCATTTGAAGACGGAAACTTTCTGACTGGCGACGTGCTGGTCAAAGTGTGAGGAGAGCAGGGACTGCAGGGTGAACACGGTGTCACACATGGAACACTTGTAGATCAACCTAGAGCAGACGTAAACAAGGTTTGTAACACTGCAGGGTCAGGTGCGATTAACCATTCATGACTCGGGCTAAGTCACCATGTCTAACGCCAACAAATCCTACTGCTGACGACACGACGGGGATGTGAGAAATGAATAGGACATGGGCGCTGGGTGTCGGTGTCGAAGTAAGGCCCGTGTGTTAGGGACAGAGGTTTCATGTTGTCATGATTAGAATTCTAATGAAAACGAAAACAAAAAAATACTCAGAGAAGTCGAGAGGTTGCTGAGTGCAGCTCCCGCCAATATTTAAGTAAAAAAAAAATTTTTAAAGCAAAATTATACAAAATTAAATATATAAAATAATTGTTATTTTGGAAGAATAAAGGGATCAGTTCACTTTGCATTGTTTGATTTCAGACATGAATGCAGCTTCAGGATTGGGTCCAAGCACACAATGCAGTAAGAGACTGTAGCTGATGCTGATGATGGTCAGTGTGAGGGCTGGCGAAAGGTCGCTACATGGAAACTCACGTTAAGCCGCCGTGTCTAACAACGACCGGTTCTACTAGTGACGTAACAGCGACGAGGATTTCCCGACAGAGATTAGATTAGACACGGGATTCAAATATAAGTGTCAGTGTGAGAGGAAAGGAGTCGATGCGAGGTTCATCTGGGTACTTTGAATGATCAGGTATCGGCAACTATTAGATGAATGTAAGCATTGCAATAACAAGTTCCACATTGATGTGTTTTGAAGCAATCATCTAGATTAAATGTAATCTAAATGTATGCACACACTTACTTGGGCTCCCCCGCATTGACTCCTGGATGTTGTGTGTATGCGTGGGAATGTGTTCCAGGTGCAGACTTGAAGGCCATAGGGCAGAGGGGACATTTGTAGAAGGTCTCGCAGTGAGAACTCTGGACGTGGGACTTCAGCGTGGCAACATCAGCAAAGATCCCACTGCAGTGGACGCAGCTGGAGGGAGACACAGCTATGAGTCAGACAGACTTAAAGGTGCAGTGTGTTGGATTACTGACCCCTAGTGGTGAGGTTGCAGCTCAATAGTGATCAGTTTTTTTTGTGCTTGAATTATCATCCCTCAGCTATTATATTTAAATTGTGAAGAAATGTGTCATGAGTTGTGAGACCTGAACGTTAACACAGATGCATTGTTCATTTTCATACAAGTTTGACAATTAATTGAACCATAATTGGTCAAAAGGGATCATTTGGTTTTCACTTGTCTGTGTCTTGGGTGACTCCACATTAAAAGTCTGTTTTCCAACCCTGAATCACTCAAAAGGAGGTGGTCTTGTTGGGCAGAGGAAAGTGCATGTTACATTAAGTGTAATTATAGATGACACCGTAAGTGGCCCCTCTGAAAGAAAAGAAATAGTAGGGGGCATTCAAATCACAGTGTAACCACTTAGAAACACAATGTTCAATGTCGTCGGGGAAAAGTTCCTGAAATCAAGGTTGAATGAACGTCCTAGAAACTTTTGTGGCTGTATAGACTGACCGGTAGCCGACTTTGCGCGTGTAATGTAGGCAGTTCTTGATGACATGTGACTGAAAGTGGGCAGATCGGCAGCTGGCGCCACACTCTGGGCAGATGTAGGGAGACTTGTGCTGGTGGATTCGCTGGTGTGACAGGAAGCTGCACTGATTTGGCAGAAGCATTTGGCAAATAGTGCAAGTCTTCTGCAAGCACAAACAAATACAATTGTTTTAGAACTGCTGGGAATTGGTGAGTACTTCCTAAATAAGTAAGTGTGATCAGTTTCTGTTTTCACAAACCTGCCCACTTGTCTCCGGTGCCTGTTGATAGTGCATAGCTAGTGAGCTGCTGCCCTGGAACATCTCGTTACACTCCATGCACTTTAGACTGTGCCTGTAGAGCTTGGATGCGTCGTCCTCCAAAGGCATGGCTGCCACAAGAGGAGCACTGCACGGGGCTGAGATCACTGCAGTCTGGGACCCACTGACGGTGCCTTTCCCTGGGCTTTGACTCGCGGCTGCTTGGGCTTGGGAAATGGTGGTTGCAGTGGTGATGGTGGGTGAGCACGACGGCGATAACGTGGTTATCATCTGGTCAGCAGGGATGGGTTTGAGGATTAGATGTGAGCACTGCATGACGACCCCTTTGTCCTTGTGGCCCCTGGCATGAGACAAAAGGCTACATTTGTTGTAGAACACCAGACTTTTGGCACAGTGGTTGCAGGTGACCTCGATCCGCACACTGCGACGCTCGTAATGCTGAGTCAGGCTCTTCTCAAGAGCAAATGAATCCCCACACTCCAGGCACTTGTAGCCACGGGAAGGTAGAGAGATACAGGCTGAGCTCGGTGGAGAAAGGTTCGGGACATACACAGGGACGGGATTTATACTACTCAACACTTTGTTGAATGCCTCCACGACAGAGCTCTGAGAGCTAGCGAACACTTGAACCCTTGAGACTTTCTTTGAGGTCTGGCCCGTACGAAGTGTTTGCTGTTTGACATGTGATTGTTGCTGGCTCTGCTTGGAAGAGGACAGGGCTTGGTGGAGGTCACAGGCCACGGGAGAGACAGTGTGAGGCAGGAGGTTGAGGTTACTAAGATGGACTGTCTTCGGCACAAGTTTGGCATTGGCCAGGCTGGAAGCAGGTACCATGACAGTCTGTTGCTGGATGACATTGGCAGCTTTCAAGATGGCACTGCTGGCACTTTGCACTGACGCAGCTGGAATGACTGTTGCTTTGACTGTTGTGTTGTTAGCCAGCTTCAGGTTGATGACTTGAGAACCAGCCGTCTTGACCGCAGAGACCGGCAGGAAAGCAGTTGCAACAGGTTTAATGGTCATTTGCTTGGTTATTTCAATCGAAGGCCCTCCAGGAGTGGCTACGACTGTGGCTGGCAGAGATGACCTGGTGGGAGATGTGAAAATTGCACTGGTGGCCGCCAACACGGACGGACTCGTCTCTCCTTTTTTGAGACCCTCGGGGTCAAACTCTGGGAGAACTCTGGTGACTGTACGCTTGATCTGTCCGGAAGAGGTCTTGATTGTTTTGATCCTGACCTTGGGGATGACCGGGGTCGTGTCGACGCTAGATGAAGGGGAACCTTTGCTGCTCCCGTCGCTGATGACACTGGAGGGGCTGTCCTGCGGTCGTGTTAGCAGCCTCTTGGCAAACTCCAGGGCTGACTCGTGCTGCTGGGACCTCTCCGGAGCTTCAGATTCTTTCTGGGTTGGCAGAGAATCCAAAACGCTCAAGTCTGTAGCACAAGCCTTTTTGGCACTGAGTGCTGCTATGGCTGCTATGCAAGAGGAAAGTTTTGCAGAGGACTTGCTTTTGACCTGAGGGGCACTAGACACCAACTCCTCAGGCTCCTTGCACCCCTTACTCTGAGACTCCTTAGGTAAACTTGACTGACAGGAACCTTTTGACTTGGACCCTCCAAGTGTGCTAATATTATTATTGCTGTTGTTATGGATTTGATCGGGGCTTTGGTCTTTGTTTACTCTAGGAGTCAACATGTTGTCCACCGGTAATGGAGATTTTATACTCTGTTCCTCTCTCTTGGTAGGTGACCCAAAGAATGTCTGACCAACCCGGTTGTCTGTGGGATCATCAACCTCAATTTTATCATCTTCATCAAACTCCTCAGCACTTGAGATGGGACTGAACTGATTGTAGGCGGATGACTGGTGGTTGGCAGGCTGCTCTTCTTCTCTGGAAGCTCTCCATCCATTCTTGGTGGATTGAGTACTCGGCAATATACCTGGTAAGAATCCATTATGAAGTCCATTGCAGGTGTCAAGGGAGTGGGGTTGAGAATTGGGGTGGAATTCCTTCTCTGCTATTGCCCCTCCATGCTCAGCGATGTCAGTGTTTCTGATGTTCTTGACAATGACACTAACGCCAACGTCATGTCCTGTCAATGCGTTGTGGGCCTCGTCTTCGTTGGCAGTCGCCCCGCTGGGCTGCTTGAACTGTCCCTCCTGCTCGTCGTGGTGACCGGATTCAATGGCAGCTTTTGGATCCACCATGTCAGGGATGTCGAAAGCCGCCAGCAGATCATCGAAGTCCGGCGTCTTCATATCGCCCATGGTCCTGCTCCTGGTCGATGAGGAGATCGCCTGGGGAGCATAGACAAAATTGGTAAGACAATGCATTTTACTACACAATACATGGGCAACTATAAGCCTTATTTAATGTGGGCATATTGCCAGGTCACAGTTTGACACAATTTATAATACAGAAGATTCCATGTGTTTTGCCGCATTAGTCCTTTTCACGGTAATTTGCTCTCAACACTGTAAAAGAATCTTGGGTTCAGTGATGCCCTTATTGGCAATTGAAACACCTGAACCATATTACGAGGCTTCATAAAATACTAAAAAGGTAAACACACTGTATTAACTGAAGAGTTAATTCAGTATATCTACCCACTACTCATAAACACTACACTTTTCCAAGCTTGTCCACAGAGAGGAGCAACTATTGTGCACGTCATTTTGTGTTGCAAAATTGCCTCAAGTCCATAAAAGTGGTCGTGTTTAATCATCATTTATTAAGTCTCCAGCTTTATACTTGGTGAGAAAATTGATTTCAATGACAATCTTATGATAGCATTTTCCTCATTGTACTATCTTTAGCGCACATCTTGGCGATGATAGGACTTTATGTACATCCTCATTGCAGAGAAGACATTTTTATATGTTGTCATTCATGGCTGTTTGAGAAAATGGAGAAGCCATGATACGTAATTGTGTTTTTCTTTAATGTAAATATATATAAAGAAAAAAATGATTTTATGCAATCCATACATAAACATCATCCAGCCAGCCTTTAGTCATGCAGTTCCATTCGTAGCCACATGTGGCACCAGTGTTCTCACACAGCGGAGCCTGCAGAATGGCATGTTTACCATGACTTAGTCTGGTGCAGAGTGTGTCATTGATGCGCCCGTGTGCTGAGCTGAGTTGGCTCCTCCTCCCTCTTCAGACATCACACTGATGTCATTCTTTACATAATGCACATGTAGACCTCTGCTTTACAGCAGGTACGCTCACTGACTGTTTCCATTGAGTGACACCGGGGGTGTCATTTGCTGATACATACAGGGGAGTATGATGTGACATTTAGACGACATTTAAAGTGGATACTTAGCAAAACTTTTCAATGGCACCGGTGCTATAACATGGGGGAAAATCAGTAGTATGACAGTGTGCAAATGACGTGCTTTTGGTCGAATGGAACAATGCATGATGCACTGCCAGTATGTTGAAAATGAACATATTGAATTAGACTCTAAGAAGAAGAATGATGGCGTCCGTGTAAAATATTTGAATTTTCCAATCAGAGGGTGATTATGTGGGATTGCATGTGGATGGATGGAAGGATGGATGGAAGGGTGGATGGATAGATTGATCAGATATAGAAATATCAAATTGCTATTATTAAAATGATGATGATGATGATGATGATGATGATGATGATGATGATGATGATTATCATTGTCATATTTTGTTATAATTACATATAAACGACTCTTTCTGTATTTAGACAGTGAGCTGTGTAGATGATGGTACTGAAGGGATCGGATGTATTCAGGGTGATGGGGACAAATGACACAGCCATGGAGCTCCTCTGCTTATGCCTGCACCAAACATCAAATGCATGGCAGCCACAACTGCACACATACACACACACACGCACACACACATAGACACAGACACTCACACACACACACACGCACGCAGAACAAATTCTTTAGAGTCTTGTGGCATCGTGGCGTCACGGTGCTGATGATGGGGGAGGCGTGACAATGATGATGATGATGATGATGATGTGCTCATTTAAACGTGATAGGAGAAAGAGGGGGAATAAAAATGTCATAAAGGGGTAAAAAGGGAAGGTGAGGAATAGAGAGGGGGAGAAAAAAAGATGGCTGCCGAGCTGAGTGAAGCTGCAGCAGAGGGAGAGAGGGAGAGGGAGAGAAAGGCCTGCACGGTGGAGAGAGGAGCCAGTAACAACCGTGACGGCCAGAGCAGCCTGACACAGGGAGTCAGTGATGGTGAGGCACACACAGACATGACAGGGACACAACACACACACACACACACACACACAACCCTGTCTCACTTTAATGCACATGCACCTGAGGTCCACACGTACGCACACGCGGGGTAAAACGACGAGCACGGTCTCTGATATTTGAAAGAAACGATATGAAAACATGCACGGGGAAGCAGCCACTCCTCACCCTCTTGCCTCCGTCCCTGTCCGGCCACTAGCCAAACCTTCCTCTCTGTCTTCCTTCCATCCTGCAACAAACACAGTCACAACACTGCTCAGCCACAGAGCCCATCCACCCCACCCTGCCTGGAAACAACCCTCCTGTGTGTCTCCCCTCAACCAGGAAAAGGCCCAGAACACAGGCTCAGGTTACATCCATGGATGTGGTGAGTGGTGGTGGTGAGGTTCCTCCACACAGACAGACAGACAGACAGATCATATGCTCCCATGTGTGTGTGTATGTGCGTGAGTGCATGTGAGGCAGGCTCCAGGCTGCAGATTCACTGACTCCCGGCCGCACCCCCCCCCATCCCCCTCCTGTCCTCCCCCCACCCCCCTGCCCTCGTCTCTTCCCCAAATCCACCCTCGCCGTGCTGCGTGGCACGTCCAACCAGCGGTGAACGGCAGCAGCAGCAGCAGCAGCAGCAGCAGCAGCAGCAGCAGCAGCAGCAGCAGGGTCGGTGCCCGTGCCATGGTGGCAGAGCCACGATGGGCTGCCGCGGATGAAGGCGCCGAGGCTATCGCTGTATCCCTCGGTGGAGCACACAGGCACGGCATTGTTCCTGTCAGCCCCCGTGTCTGCCTCAAACCGGTTTCAGCTGGTTCCGGTCACCCTGCAGAGGAAAAAGCCCCCGTGCCGTGCTGCAGTACGACGGCCTCAGAGACACACACACACACAGAGGCACAGGGACTAGCTCCCGAGAAACACTGCGACATTTGCAGCACTACCCGCTGGATTCATGTAATACGGGGCTTGTGAGGCATGAACACACGTGCATGGAGGAGTGCTGCCTGCATGGGGTTAAAGACTGAGCCCAGAAATAGACAGGAAACAGGGTGTGAAATATCCAAAATTGGCCAAAAAGACAAATGTGGCATGGGATCAGTACTGAGAGGGACCCCCCCTCCTCCCCCACCACCATCGTGACATAAAGACAAGGAGTGAGATGGGCAAAAACACAGGCCATCCATGCACCGCCCCCCCCCACCCCCCGGCCTCACCCCCATGCCAACCTGTGCCACCACAGAGACACACACACACACACACACACACACGCACGTCCATGCACATACACATGCATAGCGAGGTAAATGTGGCATACCCTTCAGATTGGTTTTCCTCTCAAGAGATAGTGAGGAATTCTCCTTCCTGCAGAGGCCTCAGCACCTGCCTTCACTCAACCAACCACAACCATTCTCCTCCTCCTCCTCCTCCTCCCTCCCCTCTCCCTGGATGTGCAGCTCAGTGCCGGTGCAGGCCTCACTTCTCCTCCACCACCACCACCACCACCACCACCACCACCACCATGGCCGTGCATGAGGGGGGACGGATGCAGAAAAGGGGGGCAGTGTTCAGCAGGCGAATCGGGCCTTTTGTTTCTGTGTGTGTGTGTGTGTGTGTGTGTGTGTGTGTGTGTGTGTGTGTGTGTGTGCGATGGGGAATGAGGGGACTCTTCAGTCTGGCTCTGGCGCGGCAGCTGGTGCAGGGAAAGGCGAGAGATGGAGACAGATGAAGGTGGGGGGGAGGGGGGGGAGATAAAGGGAAAGGAGCAGGAGAATGAGGATACGTGAGAATACGTGGATGCACATCTCAGGCCGGAGCCGCAGAGGAAAACGTCCTGCACCGATCGATGGATCCTGCAGGGACGCGTCATTCACACGTGTGACGACACGATGGATGTATAAATGTTGCTCGGAGGCCTCTGGTTAGGCCCGACTGGCCGCGGACGTGGTTCCCCGCCCGGTAAACACGCCCGGTGACGCACGAGAACATGGCTCCCCTTTATTTAAAGGCATGTCACGTGACTGCCATGGCGCACGCTCTTTTTTGTGTATCTTCATGATGTTGCGCACCACGGTGCAACGTTCCCTGATGCCGGTTGAAGAGCAAGTCTACACATCAATCAACCAGGACATTGTGAAATAGATCTCGCAATGAGGAAAATAGAAAACACAGGAATATTTGGCAACCTACCTGAGAGACTGCAGGAGGAGGCTTTCAGCAGAGTGAGGCGCTCTCTCTCTCTCTCTCTCTCCCTCTCTCTCTCTCTCTCTCCCTCTCCCTCTCACGCTCTCTCGCGCTCTCTCTCTGGCCTGCTACCAGTGCTCCATGCATCTGGCACACCTCTCAGAGGCAGCCATGAAATGCTGCGGCATATAAGCTAATCATCCGTCATCATGCAAGAAGAGAAAAAAAGGAAAGGAAAGGAAAGGAAAGGAAAGGAAAGGAAAGCGAAGGGCCGCGCACAGACTCATACACAGATGAAATGTCACACGCTGCAGGGGAGGTGGAGACGTGCACGTTTGTCATTAGAAGGCCCTCATGGCGCCTCCTGACTCTCCACACTGTGACAGACGGAGCGACGGAGAGGAGGCTGACCCCCCTCCCCCACCCGCCCCTCGCAAACACACGGCCACATGACGTCACGCTGCCTCCATTCATGGCGGCCGTGCAGCAGCAAAGGGAGGCTGCTGCTGCTGCTACTGCTGCAGCCATCAGGGTTGTCCTGTATGGCACATACCGTTGTGCCATCACACTTAAAGGTTCGGTGTGCAGGATTATACTGGGATTATGCCCATTCCCATTGGCAGCAATGATGGATCATGATGTTTTTTTTTAATGGATATTTAATCACCTGAATTGATTGAATATATTTTCCATTAGAACGAGACACACACCTTTACACCAGGGTCCTGTTTATGATGGTGGTCACGTTTTTACAGTAGCCCTGAAAGATCAAAGTAAACGCCTTTAATCATCATTTAAGGGAAGGTTTGCAGCTTTCAGCTGCAACCTGTGTCTTCACCACCAGATGGCGCATTGGTGAATGTTCCATGTTGTTATGGTAAACAGTCCATCTGAGATTCGTGAATATCTGTGCTATATACAATACCCATATGTGCATATATGTTTTTTTAATAATTTGTTTATTGAATTATTACCTTGTCAGCAATACGTCCATAACCACAAGTTATGGCTTTATCAGGGGCTGATTTAGGGTTAGGGTTATACCTTATATCTGATTTACCACTCCTACATCTGATTTACACTCACGTACCTTTTCTATATCATCAATTCAATCTAATCAGCACCACATTCTAAATATAAGCCACTGGAACCGAAATATTACGTATATAATAAAGGACATGTACATTTTAAGAAAGACAAAACAACAATTCTGATTTCAACCTTACCCTTCACAACACTCCTTTAGATATCATGAAATAAAGTTAAGGCATATGTAAACAAAAAGATCATTTTTGGTGAAACAGATATGGAATTTACTCTGACTTCCATTCATAAGGATGAATCATTCATTCAAGGTCAATCCTCTTTGTCTCACATGTGAAAACATGGAAGCAGATCCCCTTGCATCTTTCAAGTGGAGCAGTACCTCAGACGGCCACCGGGTGATTTGGTCAGAGCTGTGATGAACAACAAAGAAGGGGCCATTATGGAAAACTGTCACTGACTCTCCATGAAAAGCTTTTGTTAATTGACTCATTTCGTCTTTTCGTCACAGCAGTGTCATCACAGCCGCAGCACTCAGAGGGAATGGAGTGAATAGGAGACGGACACCCTGTTATTTTCTCTGCTCACCGATGGACAGATATGTTTTTATCATCATATCACTTAGGATTATTTGCTCACTTTCATTCATCCAAAAAGAACATGAGACATTAAAACATCTTGCGCAAATAGCAATATTTTATCAATACTTTTAGCATTTGAACCCTCTACCTCCTCTTTCATTGTTGTTTTTTATTTTTCCTTTTTTGTATGCCCCTTTAATGCTCATTCTATTAGTGTTATGTAATCATAAAAAAACAAAAGAAATACTCCATTAATGCCACTTTGTACTCAAATCCAAACAAAACTTACAATCAAATATGAAAATAATTGAAAAAATATAGTGCTACTCAATAAGAGTATGGTGTTTATTCATTCATTCATTTCGAATATAATCCATCAATGCCACTTAACTTGATTATGGCCATTTCTTTTATACTGTTTGTATTTGCTGCAGCTTCAGGACCATCAACAGAAACCATGACTCGTTTTTATAAATCCACTCCACACTGCCACCTAGTGACTCCTGTCCCAGTTGTGAGGGACCAGAGTCCCTCATAACTGAAATGTAAAACTGTGCAAAGATTGACTAATGATCAACTTTGACAGGTTTCTCACGTTGCGCACAGCATGGGAGAGCACTGTTCAAGAGCCGCAGGTTCTTTGCTTACATCGGTGCACTGTACATGAGAGTAGGTGGAAGTAAAAAGACTCTTCAGCCTCTCTGTATGTGGTAACTCTTATACCTTTAATTATGCGGAGCCCTTGACAGCTTTCTCCACAGTCTTCTACAATGGACCATACAAAGTGGTCAAATCCCCACAATCTATTCGGGTGTGACAAATTCTGGATTTCTCTTTCTCGTTTCCCTCTCGGATGTTGTTGTTGTTGTTGTTGTTGTTGTTGTTGTTGTTTCACATTAACAGAAAACAACAAACATTTCAGATGTCACCTTGTGTGTGTGTGTGTGTGTGTGTGTGTGTGTGTGTGTGTGTGTGTGTGTGTGTGTGTGTGTGTGTGTGTGTGTGTGTGTGTCCTGCCCTTTGACCACAGGTGACTCATGCAGTTTGGTGAAGGTCAGCCTCACATGGGGATATGATACGTTCTGAGCATCAGATACTATCTGAGTATCCTGGATAATGTTTGGAGGGAACCTTTAACCTTTTCAGCAGAAGTTTATTATTATTATTATTATTATTATTAATAATAATAATAATAATAATAATAATAATAATAATAACAAACATTACTTGCACCGACCCCTTATCTGCCCTGCTCCTTTGTTGTCCTGTGTGTCAATACAGTGGTGAAAGGGATCAATGAGCAATGAGAATTTCACACAGGCACTGAGGTGGGAGCCTTTCAGCGAGTTTGGAAGGGCTCGCTTCATTTTCCCTGTTGACCTTTCCAGGTTGTTCACTGCACTTTAATAAGCCGCACAATGAATTCATGTAGGGAGCGTTGTCAAATATTTGTAACCGAGCCTGACAACGTCCACAAGAGACGTTTTCCTCATCGTCACTCTCAGCGTCTTGTTTAGTTTTAAAGTCTGCGTCATTTCCCTCAGCTCTGAAAACAAGGGGCCGTTTAGGGAATTGTGTTTTATTTCCTATAGCAGACGGTTTCACAAAAGAGATGCAACCCCCCCCCCCCCAAAAGTATGTATTTGCACATATACAAAATAGGGTAAAGGGGCACAGCAGCTGGTAACCGACCAATCAGCTGCTGAGCTGGTGACCTGGAAAAGCAGCCAGGTGTTTCCAGTTACTCTGATTACTGTGATCAGCATCAAGCCGACGACCTGCAACACAAGCACAGGGTCAGGGTTCTTTTTACAAAGGAAAGTGAAAATTGGTATGAACAGTAAATGTGACCTCATTACTCCTTTTGAATTCAGATTTTGTAAGTCTGTAAATCTTTGGTAGGTTTCTGATTTTAAACTTTTCTCGATGAGCTGAGGGTGACAACAAAAGATCTTTAATGAGCTGCGGGACTTTTATTTTGCTATATTATATCGAATGAAGTCATGTCCATCTGCGGGGAATATTTTGGACTTTTGCTCAGAGTACTTTGACATGACAAAGTATTTAATGCCTCTGTCATCACTGGTCAGCCCTGCCTCCTCCTCCTCCTCCTCGGTGAGTGTAGTGACGGAAGTCATTGTCATCAGGATCTGTCCAGCGGTGTGAAATGACGCTGGGCAAACACGAGTATAAAGCAGTGATGTGATGATGATGATGACTTGCCAGCGACACTCGTTAAAAAGCGGCTGCTGACGTGCAGCTGTATCAGCAGGGGGCTCTTAACTTTCACCCTTAGTGCTCCCTCCATCCTCTGTCCTCTCCTCTCCCTCCATCCTCTGCCCTCTCCTCTCCTCTTCCTCCATCCTCTGTGTGCCACACAGCTTCACACACATCACCAGCCTATGGTGGAGCTCTGCTGAACTTCCATCTGACTTACAGGGGCTATCACAGCTGTTTGTTACAGACCGGACAGGTGTTTGTGAGTGTGTGTGTGTGTGTGTGTGTGTGAATCCTCCTCTGCTAACATGGGCGGGGTGTGCTGGTGCAGCCCGTGGACTTACAGAGCCCTGTGGCTGCTTCTGATCACCCTGCTGACTCTGCCCAGCTGTGTGGTGCAGAGCTCAGAGACTCCGGCCGCCATGTTGGGGAAGATGTACCCGAGAGGAAACCACTGGGCTGTAGGTAAGAACCACACTTTACCATTCAGCTGTGTGGATTGAACTGTTGACGTGTCTGGGATTCGATGTGCGGATGTTTCTATTTTGGTTGGTTGAAATAAGACATACGTGATGCATAGTGATGTACACGGAATAAGTCATTTTGATGAACATTAATTGATTTGAAATGACGTCTTGATTCGGCTGAAATAAGACTCTTAGTGAAATGACAAAGAGTGGCGATTGTGGAATTAGACACATTGATACAATTGAAATGTTGATACATATTCAATACATATGGATACACATTTAATTGTGATATTTTAATGTACTTGAAAATTTGAAAATGCATAACATATGATGAAATTGAAGTAAGACTCAATCTCATGATATAAAAACAGATTAAATTAATTGAAAAAGCATGTGTAGTTGAAATCAGTTTGATAGAATTCAAATTATGTCTCATTTAATATTAGTTATGAATGTCAATGTCATGTCATGAATTTTATTGAAGTGAGACATGATGATTTAAATTGAGTGAAATAAAATTCTATATTATTGATCTATTTTTCTCTTTTTGTATTGTTTATTGAATCCAAGTTCTCAAGTTTTGTATTCTTATTTATATATATATATGGTATATATATATATATATAAAAACCAGTGTCAGAATGGAATATTCTGGTGGAGCACAGACTGATCAGTCCCTCTGCATCTCAGGACATTTGATGGGTAAGAAGAGCATCGAGGTGCCACCCGCTGAGCTGCAGGGGACGGACAGAGATGGAGACAGAGACAGAGACCTCCTCCTCACAGCGTCAGAGACGGTGGCGGCTCTGCAGCCTCTGACGGAGCCTCTGACACAGCAGAGGAACCACGAGCAGACGGAGCCACAGTCTGCAGACGGGCCTGTGCACCGCCAGTGGAGAGAGGAGGACACAGACAAGTACCTCAGACAAGTCAGAGTTTGTCTTTCACTCGCTTGCACTTCGCTCGGCCCCCGTGCTTTGCAAAGGAGCTAATGTGTGTTTGTTTTCGCCTCTGCCCCGTAGATGTCAGACCTGCTGCTGCTGCTGGCTTTAAAAGGTTGAGGTGACGACTCCACCTGAAGACGAGACGGCTGCCGTTTAAAAAAAAAAAAGAAAAAAGAAAAAACAGCACACATCCACACTGACTCTGCTGCAGGAAACCGGTACATGTTTATTCTAATCAGTCATCTCTCATTTCTGAATCACACAGGACTGGTCTGACATGTTTCTGTCAAACAGCCACAAAAAAAAAGAAATCTGAATAAATTCAACATTGTTGATGTCTCATCATGCTTTGCAAGAAAATGCCTTCAAGTTACCCCCCCCCCCCCCCCCCCCCCCCAAAAAAAATATATGAGCAAGTTGGGGGGTCACCCCCTTGAGGGCTGCAGTACCTACTTTTTTTCCACTAGAGGGCAACACAACACATGGTAGTTTCATGGAATCACAAATGTAAAATGTGAAGGCTTCATGTGATCATAATTACAAATGAGAGCAGATGATAAGACAGTTCAGTGCTGCTTTCCTTTTCATCGCAGAAAAGGGAGCGTACATGTGGGACAGCGGGAATGATGCTGGCTGTTATTAGCCCGCCGGGTTTACGCACAATGGGAAATGCTAATTGAAACAATTTGGCGACACACATCTTTCTCTTAAAGCCAGGGGACAGCTCTTTTCCCCTCCTCTGTTCTCTCCCCTCATTTTTCACGGCTGATTGGCAAACAATGGAATTACAAGCCACTTTCACCCCATCACCCATTACAAGTCGGATCCCTGGAGTGAATGGGAGACACTTTACGGGAGCTAATGAGGATGAAATAAATGAGGTTGACAAACTGTGAAGCAGAGAGAGAGAGAGAGTGAGACAGAGAGAGAGGAAGTCTGGGAATTAAGTATACATTCCCTCCATGGTGCAGGCAATGCAGTATAATTCGAATGTGTCATCTGTGCTGATGTGCATTTTTACACTGTAAAAAATTCCAGTGGTTATTTTAACAAAAAAAATATGAGCAGCATTTGCCAGTTATTTGAGATGACACTCAAAACTGCACACAAGTCAAATCTTAACCTTCCTGTTGGTTTTATTAGTTTTGCATTTAAATTACTCTGTCATTTACCCCACCACCTCACCCCTGCTTGACAATCACTGACCACTAGAGGGCAACGTTTCACAGATTGATGTCAGCAGTTTAATCATGAAAAACAAAATCCTATAAACTCTGCATACGTCATTGAAGGGAATTAAAAAGTACTTGCAAAAGTAATAAACATCATTATGGTGAGTTTGATTGCTCTTTTTGCATGCCCCCTCTGCATGACAGCCATTCACCACTAGAGGGTGCTATATATAAAGTTTCATGTATTGATGTCAGCAGTATAATTGTGAAAATATCCCCCATAAATCAATTAATTTGTATTCCAGTCAGTTTACATGCTCCCCACCATAGCATGACAGCCATTTACCACAAAAGGGAGCAATCATAAAAAAATCCCTCTTGTCTATTGAGTGTCGTTGAGTGTCTTTTTCCCTGATGGCTCATGATGCCCTATAATCTTAGATGATGAATTAAAATATTCTAAATGTGACAAATGTGGGAAATGTATTTTCTTGGTTGATTTTACATTGTGCTTTTATTGTGAAAAGTAAAGTTTCACATCTGGTAAATCTGTCACGATGAAAACATTTTGACGAGAAGTCTTTCATACGACACTATGATAAATATGGCTAGAAATGGGATTAGTGGTTGATATGGTGATGACGTAACATGGGTAAAAATAAAACTGGTCTGAATGGATGTAAACACTTTGAAAACAGAGAGGATAAAGGAAGACGGAAGAGCCAAAACGGAAAACTCTGAACTATGAGCAGTCCAATTTTTCTACAATAAATTCACAGTTTGTGTCGAAACTTTTCACGGCAGGATGTGTCTTGTTTGAAAAAGTCCACAAAGAAAATACTGCAGCGCCACCATCTGGAGCATGAGGTCAGTTTTTCCACAGCATCCAACAGATACATTCTGGTCCCTGTCTGGCTGAATCACCATGTCTTCCCCATTGACTGAATGTGTTCTTTAGCCTTCATCCTCAGTGAGGCGATACTGGAGTTCCTGGGGTCAGCGGAGCAGTGGTAGGCCGGGGTAGGGGGGCACATGGAGCCGATGTGGGGCAGGTGAGGGCTGTGTCCCAGGAAGGAGGCCGGCAGGGAGGAGGGCATGGAGGGCGGAGGGGAAGGGGTGTAAGTGCCCGGGAGGCCCTGCGAGCTGCCGATGAACCCGGGGAGAGACTGCAGAGAGGTGGAGGTGGTGATGGGGGTGGAGAGCCAGGGGTCCAGCTGCAGGCCGGAGCCCAGGGAGCCTGTGGGGGAGCGGCTGAGGGAGAGCAGGGAGGAGGTGTCCTGGAGCTTGATGGAGCTCACCTCCAGCTTCTCCTGCCGACGCCACTTGGCTCGTCGGTTTTGGAACCAAACCTGAGGAAGATGGAGGGGGGGGGGGTGTTTAATTCCACAAGCTTTTAAATGAGTTTGAACTCAATGAGACAAAAACACAGGCTGCAAGTTTGAATTCAGACATTTGAATCATTAAGCAATTTCAAGTCAATTTTGTTCATATAAATGATGAAATTCGACACTAGTTAACATTTGCTATTTTAAATGAATAATTTCCTTTTTGACTGTAACATTACAATTACTATATACATGTTAATCATTTTAGAATTATTTTTTCAATACAGGTGCTACAGTTTCTGTATGCTTCAACTTAACTAATAGAAAAACATAAAGCAAAATATTTTCTTATAAACTAATGAATCAAGTGGCATATGTTTCAGTTTACACAATGCTCTTCCAAAATAAAAGGAAAAAAGGGAAGATTCTTGAAGGTTTTACAATGTATATGCTAAAGTAAATGTTAAGAATTGTAGGAATCAAATTTGTCACGCTTAAATAATGACATTCTTATTCTTAATAATAATAATAATAATAATAATAATAACAATAACAATAATGATAACAATAATAATACGTACATTCTAATATTATTAAAGAGCTTTCTAGGTGTGGCCCTGCAAATACTGAAGAAATACTGTTTTTGCATTTGGTAAAAAAAAGAGCACTGACCTCAGACTTATACATGAGATAAATAAATAAATATAGAAAATA
>JAFBJT010104935.1:26211-40074 GCA_016785325.1 Chascanopsetta lugubris
TTCAAGCGGCGGCGGCGGCGGCGGGAGTCTAGACGAGCGAAAAGGTCGGGTAACCCGAGTCGACCCTAAAACATAATGGCTACTACTAAGGACCCGTGTTTTGGTTTACACTGTTTGCGCTTGACCTCCTTGTTCTCTCCTCAGTGTCTATTTCCACAACAAAGGCGGCGGCAGGTCGTGTGTGATTGTGGAGAGACAGCGCCGAGAAATGTGTAGTGAAATGTAACACTGGCGGATCCGAGCCAGCGGAGCCGCGGTGTTGGTTTCCCTGTTTCGGACAAAAGGCCCGAGTTGAGTGAGAATCGACTCCGGCGAGGCCCGAAGAGGAAGATTTCGACTGATGGAAATTTGATAATAAACAATAGTTTATCAGCAGCATCACTAATAACTCAACGGGACGACAACGAACCTTTCACGAATTAAGATAAAAAGCAAAAATGAAAATGCAAAATGTTCATTCCAAGTAGCGTTGAATAGTGCACAATGTTTTAGGTTCATAATGTGTTCTATGAAAATACACTGATGATCATTAATACTCTGTTTGATTATAGTTATTATAGTTTAAAATAAAGTGTAATTCAAGGGGCGGGGCCAAATGATTTGGCATAAACAAACTGCTTTAACCAGGTAACTGGTTACTTTTATAGTGTAGTTACTTAATGAGTTACTTTTTGGGAGAAGTAGCTTGTAAATATAACTAGTTACGATCCTAGTTCTCGTAGTAGTTCTCATTCTCGTCCGAAGTTAAATAGAAATAAGATAAAATGCAAAATGACAAACTGTTGCACTTGTGCAAAACAAGGCTGTGTCTAATCGCTGTGTCCAATTTAGGCTCCGCCCCCTTCGTTAGCAGCCGTGCATACTTAAAACGTGGTGGCTTCTCTCTCTGGAGACTCTTTGTTTATTGTCGGCGCTGGTGTGTGTGTGTGTGTGTGTGTGTGTGTGATGGGAATGCGTGGAACATATTTGTAACACCTCTAAGCTTTTAATGTGACGGGGCAAACATCTCCTTCTCGTCTTTTTCCAGTTTTTCCTCCCAGAACTTTTTTTTTTTACGCGTCTCCGTCGTTATCGGAATTTTCCATCAAGTCCGACGCGCAGCCCCGACGCTGTGATGTGCAAAAAAAAAAAAGTGTGAGGCTTTCAGTGTTTAACTGCACTTTGAAGCATATATAAATATATGTGTGTGTACTTTGGAGAGGTTATGTAATGTTTACACACCCGTGAGTCTGAGCTTCAATTGTCTTAAATGCAATGCAGGCACTTTTCTATCATTACTCACTTATTCTATTTATTTATGTTTTCACAAAAACAACTTGTGTAAGATGAAGATGACATTATGTATTTATGTTTATGAGAGTAAAATAAGATGAGTGTAACACTTGTTTTTACGGTGTTTTTAGCGTCAACAATGGAAAGATGAGGTTAGCTGCAATGCACAACTTCGCCACTAGATGTCCCTAAATCCTACACACCACCTTTTAAGCATGTACGAAGAATGTAGAATGTAAAATGTCACGTAAAGTCCCGGTGAAGCTCAATATGGGAACAGCCGGTTCTCGTTTGTATCAAATTTCTGATTTTGAACCCAAAAAAAGTTGCTGAATTGGCTGTTTTTTTTTTCTTCCCTCATCTAAATTTTTCACACTGCACCGTGAAACGATTCCGCCTCAGCGTCCTGACTCCTGCAGCGGGAACGCGCAGCCTTGAAGCTGTCACATCTGTGACCGCCGGCCCTGAAATACGTGGAGATGTTGACGAAGAGCCCCGTCAACTTTTTAGCGCCGCAGTCGGCCCCGACTAACCGCTCGCATCCTCCGCCGCTAACGCCACCGGCTTTCCAAGCGCTCGCGACTCAATCAACGCAAACGCACACGGAGGCTCTAAACAGGAAGAGGGCTGAGGAGGCGGACTCCTGCGGAGCGAGCCGAGCTGTTTGAACACACGTTTACTCCTCTTTCTTCTCTTTTTTCAAAGGTCCCTCTGTTTTAAATGGACGCCGTCCGAGGCCAAGCCCCGCCCCCTTCCCTCTGCCCCGTCCACGGTCCAAAAAATTCCAGGGAATCTTGGCAACTCCTCGGGATGGATAGATGGGACCCTCATGGATATAAACCCCCCCCCCCTCCACAATGGATGAATAGGTAAACAGACGGGTGTGAAAGAGTGATGGCGAAAAGAGAATGTTCACTCTCACAGAGGCACAAAGAGGGAGGGGAGAGGAGAAGGGGGCGGAGCTAACGGAGAGTAAAAGTTTTGTCCCCCCGGGGGGCTTTTTTTTTCATGGGCACTGCTGCTGCTGTGTGTGTGTGTGTGTGTGTGGTGTGTGTGTGTGTGTGTGTGTGTGTGTGTGTGTGTGTGTGTGTGTGTGTGTGTGTGTGTGTGTGTGTGTGTTAACTCAATCAGAAGGTGAATTACACCTCCACACACACTCAGGTAACCTTTCATTATGGCTCTAATCCTTCTTAATAACAGAGCCGCCATGTCGGCAATGCCCCATTAGACAGAGGAGCTCAGAGTTATTCCCCCACCGGCCCTGTGGAAATGTGAACACACACACACACACACACACACACACACACACACACACACACACACAAAACCCACAGTGACACATGAAATCAATCACAAATTCGAGTCGCGGCGAGAGGGGAATAAAAAATAAAAGCTCAGGAAATGGAGAATATGAATGCGAGTGAATCTGGGAGAAGTTACGGCGAAGTTGGTTTCACGTTTGGAAAAAAATGTAAAAAGTACAAAAATCACAATTTTGATTTTCTCCTGACAATATGAAGGGAAGAAATCCTACTTTTCTCTTTTGTAAAATCATTCATCACTTCATTTTCCACATATATAAACTTATATATTACGAAGCTTAATTATCATTCAATGCATATGACTTGTTTGTTTCCAGAGGAGGAACAGGTCAGATCTGGGTTTATCTGATGCAGCTCCATTTTATATCTTCATTTCCACACATCAAATCATCCATTCTTTCACTTTATATATAATTTAGCTGTTTATTTAAATGAAGTTTTTATATAATTTAATTTTTTTTTAAACTTGGTGTATAGCGCCTGTAACACTACACATGACCTTCTGAGGGATTAATAAAGGATTAACTTAAATAAAGTTATAATTAATGTTAAAATGCAGTTTTAAAGATATCAAAACTTTATGTAGCAAAGAGTTAAACCTGAAAATCACCCATAGCACCTGTGTACTGTAAATACGTGGGGGCAGTAAATACTCTGTGATGTACTAATATCAACACGTAGAAGTACACAACACACGTTTAAGAAGTTAAAGGAATATACAAGTATAATAAACATGAGAACGTATGACGTCACGTATGAAAATGAGATCGTATGTTCGTTGAAAACATGTACAAAAGTGAAGCAATACTTAAATATAAGTCTAAATAAATAAATAAGAATAAACTCAAAGTAATATCAATATCAAAGGTGTATATTCAAATATGAACAAATATATTGTGCAGTTCTTAGTATATGACATTTGTGTCTTATTAGGCACTTTAATGTTAATGAAAATAATAATTGACATATTAATTAATCCCCGTTATAACCTCTAATATTCTAATGTCGACTCATCTACATCTGTCGTGTTGCATCACAATTAGGAGAAAGCAAAATGACTAAATTAATAAATATACGTCTATTAATCACAACGAATGATTGCCTCTCTTTGCTGATCATTAGCGTGAGGATGAGAAGTGCACGTGTCGATGAGAAAGTGCGTACAAGTGTGTGGCTGTTTGGGTCGCGTGTTCGAATCCCACCTGTACCACTCCAGCCCGTTGTGGTAGTTGCGGTCGAAGAAGTGCGGCTCCGCTCCCACGGCCCTGATGTCCGGGTGGACCCGGAGGAACTCCAGCAGAGCCCGGGTGCCTCCCTTCTTCACCCCGATGATCAGCGCCTGCGGCAGCTTCTTGCTGCCCTCCCCGAGCGGGCTGACTTTACCTGCGAAGCGGGGCGACACTCTCCGGGAGGCGGCGTCCGCCACCGGCCCTACGGGCTCCGGCGGCGGCGGCGGGGGCAGGAGCGACGGAGCCCCCGCGGACCATTCGTCCACCAGCCGCTTGGTCCTCGGCGACCGCAGGTCCTGGAAGAAGCGGGAAGCGGTGGGGGCGGAGGCGGTGTCGATGGTGGCGAGGCAGTGCAGCAGGAAGACGGAGCCGAGGAGGGAGCCGAGCATGACCGCCGCTCCCCGGGAGATGCCGCGGGACGACGGGGCGTCCAGAGCGCGGATGCGGCTAAAAGCCATGCCGGTCCCCGGGTGGGCGCTGCGGCCATGCTAGGCGCACCATGCCCGGTCCCCCCTCCATGGAAACACCGATGATGGAGACTTCATCCAGGAGTGGATGGAAGACACCTCCGCCTCCTCCTCCTCTTCCTCCAGAATAAAAGCCTTGGAATCACACCTGGTGGACAGGTGAGGGACGCGGACTTTCAAAATAAAAGCACACAGGTGTTTTTGTTGTTACGCTGAATAAAAGTATCCTCTTCTTCTTCTTCTTCTTCTTCTCCTCCCTCTTCTTCTTCCTCTGTGCAGGATGCCACCGCCACTATCAGCCTGATGCACGTGTATAGAGTTGTAAACTTGTCTCGCGTGTCAGGTGCTTTGACTGACACCCCTCTGGCCAATGAGACGAGGAGAAGGGAGCGCAGGAGCCAATCAGATTGCAGGTAGGCGGGGTCACACTCACAGAGCAAGTCAAACGAGAGAGAGAGGAGATATTGATGCAGTGGACAGATACATGACTCCAAACTATACATATTATTGTTTTAGGACTTTATTGACGTGTTTCAACTACGTTTAACACATAATAATAATAATAATAATAATAATAATAATAATAATAATAATAATAATAATAATAATAATTAATAAATATGTTATCATTGTAAACATGATGGAACTAAAATAGATTCAGTGGTCTATAAGTTTGCATAAATAAATAACAACATAAAAAACATTATAGCAGAGAAAAGTATAAAACTCACTATGCGATGATGTTCTTGACTTTTACACGGCTACATATATTTTCAACTTATTATACTAACTAATTAATATAAATAAACATGACAAAAACACACATTTACATTGTTTGAAATCTTTGAAATCTAAATATTTCTGTACAAATGAATATGAATACTTTATATAGTATCATTGCAGTAAAGTCCCATCAACACACATTACACTTAAAGTAAACAAACTTGCAAAAAGTGTCCAATAATCACATTTCAGTCACTTTTATTTCACTCATTATTGAATTAAATCTCCATCACTGTGCACAGGGGGCATGTGTTGTTTCTTAACTTTGAAGAGATGCTCTGGAATTCACAATAACACAGAAAAGAGCCCATATTTAAAGACACAGGGCTGATTTTAGGGATGTTTGTTTTGCTCACCATCACCTCAACTCTCCGCACGATTTCGCCCCAAATTATTCACCAGATCTTTGAAAGATGAGCGAAACCGTTCTCAGGAGCCCAGTGCGTCCGGCAGCTGGGACCACCGAGGACGATGGCCCCCGCCGTGAACTTATTTTTATGACACGTAGAATAAAAACACACACACACACACATAAAGAGATATAAAGATAAGGGGGGGGCACATTATGTCTTTACAAGTGAACAAGAAGAGAACCAAATGTTTCACATCTGCTCCGGCCTGTCGCTGCATTAGCATGAGAATGTGACGGCGCCGCTTCAATGCTGCACAGCAAAGAGGATGGAGACCTCAACACTGCTGCCAGATGTCCCCCCCCCCCCCCCCCCCCCCCCCCCCATGTTATAGAGACAATACCAAAGAGAGAGGGGCGGGGGGGGGTGATGATGAGGCGGGGTGTCCTTCATTTAACACATCCAGGGTCTTTTCTCTGCCCCTGAAATCCTCGACCCCGGTGGCACGCAGGGATTCCCTCACATGGCCTCACGCTCATCATACTGATACAGAGTGATACTGAAAATAGTGGCATTGTCCCTTTAATCCATGTCAAACTGGAGCCATGACGAAATAACATGTGGTGATGGAAGCCGTGTGAGAGCATATCAAACGCAGTCTGGTTCCCTGATATACACGTTGTTATAAAGGCCTTAAAGAAAGGTCGCAAGGTCAAAGGTCATTGATGGCATCATGGAGATGATGTCTCTCACACACACACACACACACACACACAAACACACACATGCAGCACTGTGTTTATTCATCTTTTCTTGACTCAAGTGGAATCATCAAATCCTCGAATATTTTTGAAGGCGTAAGTAGGAAAAAGTTTAAATCTCAACTGCAGTAAAAGTTTTATTAAGAATAAACACGGCCCTTCAAAATAAAACTGCGCACTGACACTGTAAAGCTGCAGACCCACATGTCATTGACGTCTCCATCTACATACATGTCTGTGTTATTGATTGGTCGTCGCGGTAACATGTAATTAGTGGTTGAGGTGGAAGTTACATCCATTACTTATACATCCCCCTGTAGTACTATACTGTCTGTGAGTTATACTCAGACTGTTTGGATTTTATTATCCTTCCTGATACATTTAGTATGATTATGTTTTGCAATGCAACAACTGGGGATTGAACCAGGTCAGTAACCCGCTGTAACCCCTGAGCCAGAATAATAACACAAACCTGGTAATTATATACTATATTCATGTCAGACATGTATAAATAACACATATATATATATATATTATATATATATAAATATGTGTGTCTTAACCGAAGTAAATGTACTGAGTTGACTTATGCACTTTAATGTGATTCTATTTAAAGGAAGATAAATATTAGGCTCACAACGCGTGTATATCATGTTTACTTAAGGTGGTGCTGGGGAGGGTTAGGGGTCGTATTCAAAAGTAGTCAAACTGTCAGTATTATAAAGAGCGTTTGATTAATAGTGCTGTTGTTTTCTGTGGCGTCTGAGCCGTGACTCTGAATCTGGGGAGTGGCCGAGGTTTGTAATGTTTGTGCAGCGACACATACTGCTTAAAAAAAAAAAAAAAAGCATTTAGGGTGTAATTACACGCCCAGACGTGGGCGCTTTAAGAAAAATGTGCAAGCAGTCTGGAAGGCATGTAAAAAAATAAAAAAAAATAAAAAGTTATTCCGCTTTCATCTTCAGTATTTATCCCAAATTGCAGCGCTATGGTTACACTGACGCAGCCCTGTTGGAATCTTGGATGCAGAGGTTAGGTGGTTGGGGGGGGTGGAGCTTAGGTTTAAAGGGCTACACAAAGTGTTTATTATTGTTTTGAATACGATGTTGCATTTACTTTGCATATTGTTTGATTGACTTACTTTTGGAGCCAGCCTCAAGTGGCCACCCTGGGAACTGCAGGTGTTCCACTAAGCCGTTAGCCTCACCTGTTAGCCCCGGGGACGTGTGCTGTATTTTCAGTTTTACTTGAGTAATTAATTACAAAATGAGTTGCAAACTGCTAATTAATTGATTTTAATCAAAATGGTGGCCTCCATGGAGAGAACCTGCTCCTGGTGATATTATAAATGCCTCATTTTAGGGTAATGAAAACAATATCTCAAAATANNNAAGTGGCCGCCCAGGGAACTGCAGGCTGCACACGCACACAGTGTCTCCCGCTGAGCTGGACGAGTGCTGGCGTCTGGGCCGTGAACATATGACCTCCAGAGGGGTTTATGAAGAGCGAGCCGTCAGTCCGGGGGAGACGTCTTTACTGCCCATTATTATGACTTCGTGATCCTCCACCTGAAACCGACACCGATATAAAACTCCACCATTATTTTATTATTTTTTTTGTTTCATTCAGACTCACCTTTGGACATGTCGCCAGTTTTATGGGCGCGTAAATTTAAAATTGTCTGCAGGATATTGAAATGCTCCACGTGGCAAAAAACATGGTTAGAAACAGCTTGTAAAAAAAAATGATTTACACGGGGAAATAGGTTTGGTTTTGTTTTATGACATGTTCCATGCGTGAGCTATGATCACTCTCACAGATCTGCACACGGGCCCACGGGCCCCGGCTGCAGCCGGTCTGCTCTCATCTCCAGTGAAGTAGGGACAGCACAGCCCAGTTTAAAGGTGCAGTATGGGAGATTTGTTATTGATAAAGGTACAGCGTGTGGGATTTGGTGACATCTATTTGTGGATTTTTATGTTGTTACACAATCATTTGCATGTTGTAAAAGATTCATTTTATATATATATATGTGTATATATATATATATATATAATATATATATATATATATATATATATATATATATATCATTATTTTTTATAGTAATTATTATCTCTATTTCTATGTATTGTTATTATTATTACTATTATAAGCCACCATTTTCACCTCCATGTTCGTAATTGGACAAACTAAAATAGGGCTATTAGGGCTTATTCTATTTTATTATTATTTGTTTTTATGAGTGTATATGCACTTAAAACTATGTATCTGTTTAATGATCCGTTTGTCTATTTATTTACTGAAATATTTTTTAGAATAGAATGAATGATATTTTTATCATTTTATCATTTTATTTTAGTCTTGGGAGTGGGTCCCCTTACATGGGGGCGGCCATGTTTTTACAGTAACCGAGACAAGACAAACATCAGACATCACCCCTCGAAATCTGCCATACTGCACCTTTAAAGTCAGAGTATGCGTTAGGCGCATTAACCAGAAAGAAACAGAGCAACACTCACCGCCGCGACTCCTCGGACCTGCTGTGTTTTCCGTGTTCTCGTACATAAGTGTTTGGTGTGCGAGCGGTGACTCAGCGTTTTCTGTGAAACTGCGTGTGTGTGTGTGTGTGTGTGTGTGTGTGTGTGTGTCGGAGGAAATGTAGCGGCTCTTATATACACAGCTGTTGGTCATTCATCCAGGCCCCGGCCCTTCAGCCTCGCTGGCAGGCGGCGCGCTGAACAGGAAGCGTTTTCTATTGAGCACGGAAACACAAATAAATCCAGCTCTTAATCAGATTAATGCTCATCTGAAGGCAAATAGACCCAAAATGGCCGCCCACGCACCGCTACGTGCAAACGCTCGCGAGGGATCGGGCTCCATCCATCAGGACGTTATCTGCAGAGACTTAATGAAGTATTAGTACAGTACTTTTGATTAAATGGCTTTTTACGCACACCGATGACGTGACGATTTCTTAAGGAAGACTCTGGTCCTTCAAAATAAAAGCATGATCGAAGTGGCATTTGCTTAAGTGCAAAACTTCATTAAACCCACCATGAATGTGCAGTGTGGATTAATGGATGATATGCGGAGTGCGTGTGTGTGTGCGTGTGTGTGTGTGTGTGTGTGTGTGTATGTCACATTCCTTCCTGAGAGAGGCAGCAGGATACAGCTGATCCCGAGCCAGGCTGCAGCAGGAGGAGGAAGAAAGATTGGTGTGTGTGTGTGTGTGTGTGTGTGTGTGTGTGTGTGAGAGTGTGAGTGTGTGTGAGAGAGAGAGAGAGAGACAGTGTGTGTGAGATTGCTGGCCAGTTAATTAGGTTTAAACACAAGCTGGTGTGGGCACAGAGAAGGTTAATGGCACATATGCTTCACTGTGTTGTATCACAAACAAGAGCAATCCTCTTAATTCATCTCATGACTTATTAGGTATTATTGATTGACTTAGGTATTGATAATAATAATAATAATAATAATAGGCAGCAATGCATCATGGGCGTTAATCATTATATGAATCAAAGGGTTCAAAATGTAACATCTGGCTACTTTGAATCACTTGTTTGCATCATAATAGTTTTCTAAATCTTTGGTATAATGTCAATCCAGACATCAAAATATGTAAATGAGTTCAGGTTTCATCATAGTATGATTTGGGCTCCACCTCTGGACAGTGGTAGAACTGCAAGCGCGACCTCCATCTTTATTCACAGTCGACATAAAACCCAACAATAACAAAAGTCCCATCATTCATCACTCACAGTAAACATAGAAAACACTTCCTGTTTTAAAAGCCTAAACTCTTTTCATGACTAAATCCCTCATCGCCATGAGTCAGTGTTGACACCATGTGACCTGGCGCCGCACACGGAGGCGGCGTCGGTGCGATAGGAGATTGTCGTCACGGTAACCGCGGCAGCTGACGTGTGGCGTCCGAGCCCATTAGAGCATCATCACACAGCGCCGCGCCGCCGCCTCCATTCAAAAGCAATATGCGCCGCTCCGATCTGCCACTTCCTGCCGATAAGCGGCCGCGGGTAGTTTTCCGCCGCGTAATCACAAAGCCCGGATCTCCCGACCGTGACTCTGAATTAAGCGCGGCGCTCACTGTGCCTGAAATTGTGTGGGATTGCGGCGCCCTGACGCGCTGCCAGGCTGCTCCCCGCGCTGTCGTAACGCCATGACGGCGCCCGAGCGCAATCGATTAGCGGCCGATGATTTGTTGAATCAGGTGTTTTAGCGCCGGCTGCGGAGAGAGAGAGAGGCGGTGGTGTCCTGTGACGGCGGCGTTCCGCTGAGCGCTCTCCGCCTGGTGGAGCGCAGAGCGCCAGCAGTCTTTGTTTTGGCAAACAGCTCGTCAGATCATGGCGGTATCAGCGTCCATATGGAAACTATAAGCGCTGAATATGTGATGTTGTGGTTTTATGGTTTGTTGCAAATGAACCACAATTGGGTCGAAGGCCACGTTCGCATCGCCAGCGATATTCTTTCGTTCTGATTCAATACAGATAAGACGGTTTGATGGCTCACATTCAAAACCACGAGTGTCTTCTCTTTCCTGTCGTTCTATTTCTACTTCTTGTCAACATGAAGTGTTCTTTAACAACACTCCCTGCTTCCTGTTTGAGCGAGTACTTCTCATTTTCTACCCAATGTTCATGCTACTTGTTGCGACTCGTTTTCTACTTCCTGTTCTAGCTACTTTAAAAAAAAAAAGAGATATTTTATTTATTAAACAAATTCAACTTACAAAACATTGTAAACATTCACTTATTTACTTTGCAGCGATACAAACACCTCAGACCTCCGCTCTGCGCCGCCGCCGTGGTCGTTGAGGTGCGGGACCGACCCCCGGCTCCTCCCCCTCCTCCCGTTAATGACCTCCCTGAAGGGTATATGAGCAGAGATGCAGCGATACATAAGACCGTGGTGCTGGATGTGGCGGATATTGCTTTACCTCTGGAGAGGAGCTCCGGCGCTAATGACAAATTGATGGTTGAAGTGAAGGGGGGAGAAGATTGATCTCCTCACATTAGGCTCTCGGACGTTCCATCTCTTTGCGCACAATCCGCTGTACGCGCTTGATTCCCACCGTAGACTGCGCATAAAGACGGGCGTGGTGTCCGTGACCTCAGCCGTTGGTTTCAGCGCCGTGGTTTTGAGGTAAATTGTGGGCGTGTCCCTTGTCGCCATCTTGCCCAATCCTAACCCCTGGTTCCCGGTTCATTGGAAAACGCGCAAAGAGGCGGAACACACGCTGAGCTGTTGGTCGGTTCATGGCGCCGTCACCTCAATGGCAGGACCGTAACAGGTCGGCTCGGGTGTCAGTCGAGAGACCACGCCCATAAATATGCGCAATTTCAAACATCAATAGAATCAAAATAAGCGAGTTCGAAAACCAAAAGAGACGTTTGTACCAGACTTTAAACATGTTCACTTCACCGCTGAAGTTGACCATTTTAACATGGGAGTCTATGGGGATTTGCTCCCTTTTGGACTCAGCCCCCAGTGGTTACCCTATGAACTGCAAGTTGTTTCACTTCCCATTGTGCTTCATCCGTCTGCACCAGAGGTTGACCCTTGATTCCGACCCGTTTCAGCTGTCGGACTCAAAATGTGGTTTGTTTTTTTCCGCAGGTGCGTCGAGGGTGGAACGCCGCAAAAACGCCGCTGCTTCCCTGCGTCGGAGAGGTCGTGAGAACCGGCGCGGAGAGGAAGGGTGAGTCCGTGAGTCTGTATTCAAAAGGATTCTGTTACATCTGATGTCATGAGGCGCATTAATCCTCCGAGCAATTTGTTAGCGACGCTGATAACGGGAGGCAGCAGATAACAAAGTGTTTCCATGAGTTATTGGAAACGTTCACGGTGTTTCTCGACAGGGTCACGATCTGTCTTTTACATTTTTTCCCCGAGTTAGAAAATCCCATTATGAGGCAGAGGGGGGCGCTCTTTATCTCAGATAGATATGTTGATAGATCGTTCTCATTCTACTTCCTGTTTTGAGCAACTTTTCATTCTACTTCCTGTTTGAGCTACTCCTCACTCTACTTCCTGTTCGGACTACCCCTCATTCTACTTCCTGTTTAAGCCACTTCTCATTCCACTTCAATCCTCTTTACAAATACTTTACAACTCTACTCTTCTACGTTTGTTATGATATAAAATATCTAATATCTATGTTCAGTATTTGAAAAGTTAGATGATCTTAAAGGTGCAGTGTGCAAGCTTCCTTAACACTCGCGCTGACCTTTAACCCCTTGACGGCAACATTGACATTCGAGTATATCTCACCTGATCGGGTGATGTTGTGCGCGGAAGAGGATTCGTTAATGTCACTATGTGTAACCCTTGGCGGCGCCGCTTCAAATACTATTTGTTGTCTCCCCTTTTTTGTGTCTTGCGACGTCTCAGAGGTCTAATCAAATGTTGGACGTCTGGATACGAGCAGCCGCAGCGTGAATGATAGCTTGTTAGCGGCGGCGCATAATTAGCCTCCTCCCGCCTCCCTCACCTCACCTCTGCGCCTCGAAATCACGGTTTGGAAACGAGAGCGTGCGTCTGAATACCATCGATGCATTTCCCGCCCGTTGCACTTCAAACCGCTCCGCCCTTCGGGTTGCGTGGGAAATTAAAAGTCTTTAATTGCCGCCTGTTTGAGCGTCGCACCCGCCGATTCACCTAAGAGCAGGTTGAGTACGAGCCGGGGGTCCGGCGCTGTGTGTTTTACGAGCGGTGTGGATCAGCGGCAGGTCGCGACACGAGAACACCTGCATTCCTGCAGATGCTCGGGCTTTGTTCGGAATTCGCTGTAAATAATACATTTGCATACTATATATAGCCAACGACCTATAACGGAGCTGCTGCTGCTGCTGCTGCTGCTGCTGCTGCTGCTGCCGCTGCTGCTGCTGCTGCTGCTGCCGCTGCTGCTGCTGCTGCTGCTGCTGCTGCTGCTGCTGACCAGATGAAGAGTTCACCGCTCAGGTATTGACACTCCCGGGGCTTTAACCTCACGATGCCCCGTCTGTAATGTCCAATGATCTTATCTGTTGCTCGAAACGAAGTCTAATAATGATTAACTCAATATTTAGCGTCACGGTCGACGCGGCAGTTCTCACATTCGTCGTATCACCAGTTCATTTGGCCGCGTGTGTTAACGGGCGGCTGCGGCCGAGCGGTTAGAGGAGAGGTGCGACAGGTCGTCCTGTAACCGGAGGGTCATAGGTTCCATTCGAGCCTCACCAATCCCACGAGCTGAAGTGTCCTCGGGCGAGATCCCGGACTCAGCGGGGCTCAGGCAGCAGAGGTTAGGAGGTGGTCCGCCCCTTCGTGTGTCAGACTCCTCCTCCACAGTGACGTCAGCTCAAACAGGAAGTCGACTGAATCCAAGGTGAGGCGTTTCGAGGGGTTGCCTGTGCTAAAGAGCGCCCCCTGTGTCAGAGCAACCCAGCAGGGAAACGCACAATACCGCTCCTTTAAAAACCCTGTTTGCGCGCGGACGAGAGGCTTTAACGGTTTTTGAAAGTATCCACGTTCGCCCCGACAGGATCTTGACCTCTCTTTGTTCCTCCCTGACTCCGATCGGCGCAGCCTTCAACCGCGCGCGAGAGCGACGGCCTCTTAAACGTCTATCTTTACAACAAAGTCTCCTAAAAGTTAATCACTGCAGAGCAGAGCGGAGC